>PVJI01004695.1:0-105370 GCA_004026765.1 Micronycteris hirsuta | reverse complement strand
CCCACCAACAGTGCAGTAGGGTTCCCTTTTCTCCACATCCCCTCCAACAGTTATCTGTTGCTTTGTTGATGATGGCCATTCTGACTGGTGTGAGGTGGTATCTCATCGTGGTTTTAATTTGCATCTCTCTGATGGCTAATGATGTTGAGCATCTTTTCATATGACTCTGGGCCCTCTGTATGTCCTTTTTCGAGAAGTGTCTGTTTGTGTCTTTTGCCCATTTTTTAATTGGTTTATTAACAAGTTTTAAAAGCAATACTATATGAGACAGAAAACTGGATGGGCAAACACCTGTGCCAGAGCCCTTCTCACTCCTCTTTCTGCCCAAATCCCATATCTTTTCAGGCTCAGCTACAATGTCACCCCTCCTTTCCTTCTCTGTGCTCCCCAAACCAAACCAGGGCTCCGTCAGCTAGGAAGAAATGGGCAATGCACATTGAGAAATCATCTAACAATGCTGACCACTGGCAGGGAGAGCACAGGTCAAGGAGGACCCCAGATTTCAGCCCTTCTGGCTAAGGGTGATTTTCAGCCACATGAGGGAGGCATGGGTGGAGGCTGGAGGCAGAGAGGGTGACTTCAGTCTTGCACGTGTAACTCTGATAACACCTTGGATTCCTCTGTGAAGATGTGGGTAAGGTTATCTTGGACCTCAGGGGGTGTGTTAAAAAGTAAATGTGACCCCAGGAGTTCTAAAAAAAATTCCTGGGTAGCTCATTTCCTGGGTCTCCCCTAGCTATGAGCTTCTGCTGAATTAGTTTAGTCTAGTGATGACTCAGGGATCCCAAATGTGCTGTTCTTCTACTGCTTCCCGACCCCCCTGCTATACCACACACACACACACACACACACACACACACACACACAGACAATGTGTACACACAGGCATATACACACAGACACACACACCCCATTCTCTCAAGGCATTTGTGTGTATAGAAGCCTTCACTGAAGGATTGTAAAAAAGGAGTGTTTCAAAAACACAAACAACTTCAAATTTAAGGTTAGATGTTTCTTTTTCAAAAATGTCATGACTATTTGCATGACTTAGGTTCTGGCCTCCTACCACGTTACTTGGTCCTCCTTTTTCTTTGCTGTCTCTCTCTCACTCTCACTCTCTCTGGATCAATACCCCAACCCTTTCCACTTCTTGGGGAGAGCAAATACACTCTCCATAGCTGACAGCCCTGGGATGCTCCCCCGCCGGCCTTATGGTGGTTTATGGTGGCATTTGCGCTGATTGTTTGGTGCTTGTGCCATTCGTTGTCAGTTGTCTTGAATATTTCCCCAGCTTAGCTCTAGACTCAGTTCCCAACTCCCCAGTGCACAGTAAGGACTTGGCTTTTGGGGTCTCCTCTCCAGGCTTATGTGCCTGTTGAGGGAGAAGAGTCTCTTAGGTTTTGTTAGGTGCGGTGTGTTGAGTTTGAGGAGCCCCCCAAAGTTACATTCACCAACTCCCCACTCAACCAACCACTCCCATCTGACCTCAGTGCTGAGAAAGGGCACCCTCCTGGGCTCATGCTACTGACCGTAAGTGGTTGGGAGCAAGCTTGTGCTTCAGATGGGGTGGGCTTGGGGGGAATACCACAAATCTTCCCATGGATGATAAAAAAGTCAAGCAGTTTTAATTCACCTGTACACTAATTCACTGGGCTTAAAAGCACAGACTGAAATGGATTCTTGATTGAGAGAAGATGCTTCATTAATCTTGGCCCTCTCATATGAGAGTATGGGGAACAGAATCTAATGGCTGACATTCCAATGTCTCATGGGTGGGACATAAACCTGCAGACACTTTCCATCAAAGTCACAAGGAGAGGAAGAGTGAATGGGTCAGGGAGATGAGAGATGGACTCAGTGTCCTGATGGGTAGTGTGGTGGGAAAGGTGGGTGTGTGTGAACCCCTTTGCTAGAAATATTACCTAGCAATTCAATATTACAAATCATACTAGAGACAGTGCTCTGAGTCCTCAAAGCCTGGAGTCAGGAGTCCTGGGTTCAAGTCTGGGTCCTCCATTGCCTGGCTTGGTGACTGATGCAGGTTGGTATCTCTCCCTATAAAATGTAGGGAGAGGGTGAGGGTGCTGATGATTTCTCCAGCTCAGTGTTAAGATGCTTGACTCTTTATTGAGTACTGTGGCAGACACACCTGGGCTAGGCATTGTAGCCTTAAACTTAAGGCAATGCCTCTACCTTTGCGGGGCAGCCATACCAGCTCATGAGATCAAATGTGCAAAGGGACCTACATGAAGAAGGTGTCAGGAGGTTAACATGCTAAAGGAGTGTCAGTTTAGGTAGCACTACAGCAGGGGAGGAGGGAGACCTCTTTGTGGGTAGAGATGGGAAGGATCATGGAAGGCCTCCTAGAAGAAGGGGATCTTATGACATGGGTCAAGTTTTGATAAGAAGAGAGAATAGAAGTGAGAAACTTTTACTTCCAAAGACCAGGTGTTTATCCTGGGGCCCAAGGATTTTCTGTTGATTTCTGGGATGAGGCAAGAGAAAGGAAAAGCATGGTCAGGTCACCTAGAAGGCAACTGCAGGAGCCTTTGAGCAGCACAAAATCTCATTTCACACCGAGTTTCCACCATCAGGCAATGATTTCTGGAGACTTAAAGAGTTTTCCTGGTTGCTTACCTGCATAGTTAGTTTGGGCCAGCAGTGTGCTGCTCTGAAACTCATTACTACATCAATAAAATGATAATAGCATAGATAGGTAGGTAGATAGTTGGTATTTAATGATTAAATGCTTAGCACATTGTCTGGCACCTGATAAGAGCTCAATAAACATTAGTTCTGTCATGGCACTATCCTGATGACACCATTCTTGAGTGTTTACTGTCTCCAGGCATTGTGCATTGCACTCTAATAATAGCTAACACATTGTAATAACTCTATGAGGAAAGTACTGTTATTATTCCTATTTTTAGCAACCTAAGGCACAAGTAACTTGCTAAAGGTCTCCCAGTGTGGAGAAAATGCACAATTTGATTTCAGGCACCTATTCTCTTAACCACCCTGCTACCACCTCTCTTGGAATTAGTGTTGTTATTTAGTTTTCAAACACAAGACTGTAGGACCAGCTGACCAGTGGGAGCAGAGGGTGTGGGTGGAGGAGATACTCTAGAATGATTTTCATGTTTTCAGCCAACCTAAGGAAACCAGGAGGAGATGGTGCCCCCTGAGAATAGGAGTATAGTTCTGCCCTACCAGAAATTTACTATACAGGTGCAAGATCAGAGTGGAATGTTGCCTTCTAGATCCCAGGCCATGGGACCAGAGTCTCAGAAATGGGATGGAATGTCCTGAAAAATGAACTTAGAGCAGGTCCGAGGCAAACATGTCTTATGTCTGTGAGGAGTCATCTGTCCAGCTTTTGAGAGGTGGTGAGCAAAGTCGACTCTTTGGCCATTATGAGGTTGTTGCCTGAGGCTTGTTGAGCCCTCCAACCTTTGGAGAGATCTCAGCTGATATTTCTGTGAACTCTTTTGTGGAACATGAATTATGGAAGCTGTTTTCTTCCAGTTTAGTAATCAAATAAGGCTTGAAAACTGCAGCTCTGTCCCCTACAGCAGACACTGTCAGTGCCCCTGCTGTTTCCCTCAGGCCCTGCTGGTCAGTGTTCTGGGCTGCACTTCCAACTGTCTGTATCTTCAGCTCTGCCTGAACCTTTCTTCTCATGCCTGGAAAACCCCAGTAAGTGCTAGGCAATTAATGACAGTTACTAACACTCCTCCCCACCCCAGCAAGAGAAGCCCTCAGCCAATGACTGGCCAGAGTTGGTGTATACATGGGATAACTCTGAGATGTGAGCCCGTCCCATCTCTAAGAGCCCCACTGGGTTGAAGCTCCTCTTGCCCACAGAGATCACTTGCTTGATAACTCCTCCTTTGGGCTGCATGCTCTGTCCTGTCTCTCTTTATTTTTCTGCTAAGGTTCTTGGGATCATCTCCCAGATAAACTCTTTGTGCTTAAATCCTTCTATCAAAGCCTGCTTCTGGTGCAACCCAAGCCAACATAGCTGCTCTAAGAACTCTTGTTTCTTAGATTAGAAGAGACTTATTTAACATTAACCCAGTGTATCCCAAACTTACTTGTTGAGAGAATTCTCTGTTACCAAGCACCTGGTAACCTCCTATGGAACAGTGTTCTGCAGTACATACTGTGACTAACTGTGCCTTGCAGTTTATGGCTGAGTCGTCTGAGGCCCAAAGAAGGAAGGCAGTGGCTGAGCTCATTCTTGGCAGAGCTGCATGAAGACTTACTCCTCCTCCACTCCTGATACAGGTGTATTTTCTTTTCTTTTTTTTTTAAGATTTTATTTATTTATTTTTAGAGAGAGAGGAAGGGAGGGAGAAAGAGAGGGAGAGAAACAGCAATGTACAGTTGCCTCTCACATGGCCCTCACTGGAGACCTGGCCTGCAACCCAGGCATGTGCCCTGACTGGGAATCAAACTGGGACCCTTTGGTTCCCAGCCCACCTTCAATCCACAGAGCTACACCAGCCAGGGCCAGGTGCATTTTCTAACCATAATACTCTGCATCCTCATCTGTGAGATACAGAAAATAATATTTACTCCATAAAAGTTAATGTAACATGTGTGAAAATCCTGAGTAAGCTGGAGAGGATTATACAGATATGCCGAATAATTATCCTGACAGTGGGAGTGGGGGTGGGGCACTAGGTTCAAGAACCAGGGAGTTCACTGTCTGGGGGGAGGGTGGTGAGGGGGGGATGCTGGTGGTCTGAATCATAATGGGTGGAAGAAAGGTGACTGCTGTTCTTTAAACCCACCAAATTTCTGGCAAGGGCACTGCCCCTGCCTACACCCATCAAACCCACCACTGATCTGAAATATTAGCTTAGAGGAAAGTTAGAAAATGGGTTGAAGAGGGCCGGCATCCATCTTGGAACATACTCTCTCATTTTCATACTCACCAGAGACAGCCAGGGAAGATAACCAGATGTTCAAGCTCTCTTCCTTGCTCTTGCTTTCTTGCTCGCTCATTCTATCTGTTTTGTAAATTGAATTTAAAGGACCTGTTTCTTAGCAACAGCAGCAGGCAATGGTTACAAAATCCTCCTTGGTCATTTCAATGCCCAAGGTTTCAGTAGGCAAATGAACCTCTCAGTACTGACTGGGGATTGGGGACGATAGTAGGGCCAGAGAGAGCCAGCACATCCAGCTATATTTGACTGGGAGCTTCCCAGAGAACCCAAGGTGAGAGCAGAACGCCCATAGAACCCGCCGTGGCTCCCAGGCACATGTGGCATATGATGCTGGCTGGACGGCCCTGGGCAGGAGGGCTATGTACGGCTCTTCCAGCTCTGTACTGGGGCAGCTCTTGTCTTGGATGGTGTTGCTTTGTGAAAAGAGCCCCATATGAAATCTTGGAAAACTCAAGTCAGGCCCCAGCAACATTGTTGTGTTGCCTTGGGCAAGTCATTGAATTTTCCTGAGCCTCGGCTTCTATCCCAGTCAGATAGACAGTAGCAGCCACCTTACAAGCTAAGGCACAAAAGATACCAGAGCACGTGGAAGTTCAAAAGGCATCAGGAATGATGACAAAGTCAGGGGTTAAGAAACTCTATTTGGCCTTTAATGCTCTGCTTGCCTCTCCCTGGAAGAAAGCAGGCTTGTGGACACAAAATTATGGGATATGGAAAGGTCTTGCCTAGAGCAGGAGAGGAGAAAACCTTTCTGGGCAACACCTGGTAATCAGAGCAATGAAGGGTCTTTGGAGCCACAGGATGGCAGAATATTTGGTATGATGGGCCCTTACAGCTTTTATTCTAATGTTTCCTGGTGCTCGAATCTTTGCTGAGGTTGAAGACCAATGACTCACAGATAAGATGTAGCCTGGACATATTTTGTTTGACCCTCACAGGGTTTTGTAATTTGTTGAATTAGTTGTTAGCAGTGACCATTTAGGAGACTTCACGTAACAGTTGTGATTTCCCGCTCCTTTTGAACAATCAGGAGGAACAATTAGCACATCATCTACATGAAGGTGAGCAAAGAATGCTTCATTTGGGCTCCAGTTTGTCACAGTCCCCACCACTCTCAGCTGCCTATAACTGGGGCCCTTTAGCTAATTTTATACCTACCTGGTTCTTATAGACATCTGAATTTGAGATCCCTGCTTTATCTCTTAAATATCTGTACAATGGGGGATGTTAATAAAATCTATCCAAAAGAATTGCTGTTAAGATGAAATAATGTAATGCATGTAAACTGCTTAGCACATGGCATGGGTTCAAAAAATATTGGTTTCTATTTTCCTTTGAAAGCTTTCAAGACTTTGAGTCATTTGTATTAGTTGGTCAGTCACAGGAATCTGGAATGTTTCTTTCCAGAGGACAAACTTTATTTATACATGAATTCCTTCTGCTATTTATTCATTTATTCGGACACCACAGTGCCAGAGTTTGGCCTCAAAAGATGCAAGTTTAAGGGCTGGTTGCTTGTGATGTGGATGATCTTGGCCAAACCTTTGACTTCTGAGCTTCCCCTATTTATTTATTTATTTCTCTATCTCTTTCTTTTCTTTTCTTTCTTTCTCTATTCTTTCTTTCTTTCTTCTTTCATTTTCTTTCTTTCTTTCTTTCTTTCTTTCTTTCTTTCTTTCTTTCTTTCTTTCTTTCTTTCTTTCTTTCTTATCGTGCTAGGCATCATGGTACTAGGTAATGAGGCTTCATTGATGGGTAAGATGCAGCCAAAGGAAGGTCTTGGTCCTGTTTCCTGGAAGCAGAGTCTGAGACAAGGGTTTGGGTACATACAATTTTTTTAAAATAAAAAAGTTTTAAAAATTTTTAGAAGATTTTTAAAAACTACTTATTTATTTTTAGAGAGAGAGGAAGGGAGGGAGAAAGAGGGGGCGAGAAACGTCAATCTGTGGTTGCCTCACACATGCCCCCTACTGGGGACCTGGCCTGCAGACCAGCACTCAGTCCACTGAGCCACAGCCAGGGCCAGGTATACACAACTTATTGAGGGACTGCTCTTAAGAAATACTTTTAGTGGAGGGAGTGAAACAGAAAAGAGAAGGAGAAATAATTTAAGATCAATTCTTTCCCAGGTCTGATGCCCAAGGTGGTAATGTGCCGTGAAGTGTAAACCACACTGCAAAGTTTCTCCCCTTCAAGCAAGAGGACCAACATCTCGTACTCCCATATAAATCATGCATTGATTATGGACTGCCCTCTGGGGTTGTATAACCTCTGGGCAGAGCAGCTCACACTAGGCAAGGACAATTCTCTGGATAAGGGAGTAGCTGGAGCTATTAGTAGCAAACACTCAGCAGCTTGGAGATGGATACCCTGGCCAGGTAAAGGGAATCTGTGTGGGGCACTGACAACGGCTACCCCAGCCCCCAGTTGTACCACTCAGATCCTCTTGATTTTCACATTCAGTTCACTCTGCCTGGTTCCCACTTCTCTAGAATTCTAGTCACAATACCTGGGGAAACTAAAAAGAAGAAGGTAAGTGGGATGAACTACAGTCCATATTGTGGTAGGTGGTCTCAAGGCCCAGACTGATCATCACTGTTTTCTTCCTATACTATTTGCTTGGGTGTGGCCATAGTGCAGCAGTATCCATCTGCTGCTTGTACCAATATCTACAAACGAAACTTGGGTTTTTCCTTCCTCCATCACCTGACCATGAAGAACCTCTCGTTAGGACCATAGTTGTGAACTGTGGAAGAGACATGTTCTATGACGTGGAGCATTAGCTATCTGTTTTGTTCAGTTACTTCTGCCCTCCAGATATGTTTGAACATGATTCTGCATATATCACTTCTGTTTTCTGATGGATTGCTGACCTCATGACTTAGTGGGACTGACAGTATCCAGATGACCATGAGTAGTTCTGCTCTCATGGCCACTTGATGTCCTGTGATCAAATACTTTTGTCTCCACCAGGGCCAACTAGCCTGCTAGGAGCTGTTTTTAGAATGGTGTATAGTTCTCTGCTGCAAATGGCATGGTTTTATCCCAGAATCCCATGGGTCTGCCTCTGACTATCCTGACAGAGATTCCACAAGATGTCCTTTCCACCACACATACCATGAAGTCTGTTCTATCATATGGCCCAAGTAGAATTGCTGCTTGTACCACAGCCCGAGTCTGTTGCTGGACGCTTTCTTACTCTGGATCTCACTCAAAACTCTCAGTCTGCTGCATCACCTGACAAATGGGTTGGAGCATTATTCCGAAGTTTGAAATATGCTGCTTCCAAAGCACTGTGCTTCTTTCTTAGTGGTAGAAGGTGCAAAGCACAAGAAGGTGCTCTTTATTTTGGAAGGGATGTCCCAGCATTCCTAAGATCATGGGACCTCTAAAAATGACTGTGGCAGGCTTCTGATTCATTGCAGGGTTTATTTCCTACCCTCTTGAGCTCTTGTATCTTACTTATCTTCTCCTGCTTACTCATAAAGGCCTGATATACATGATGTCATCAATATAGTGGATCAATATGATAATCTGTGGAATGTCTAGTTGGTCTGGGACCCTTTGAATATATTACAACAGAATTAAGGAGAGTGAACAGAGAACTGTGAATGAGTACCGCTGTGCATCTCCTGTGAATGCGAACTGCTTTGGATCCTCCTTTCTGCTGGATCTGGAGAAGGAAGCATTTGCCAGATCAGTAGCTTCATACTACTTACCTGCAACTATGTAAATTTGCTTTACTTAAGATACTACATCCAGCTCAGAAGCTGCAAATGGAGCTACTGTTGGGTTAAGTTCATAGTATAGTTTACCATTATCTGCCATGATGGAAGTCATACTAGTCTATTAAATGGGAGATATGGCAGAGGGACCATCTCACCTGCATCTTTTGTCTTTGAGGATGACACTAATTTCTGCCATTCCTCCAGAAAGTGATAATGTTTTGGTTTATCATCTTGGCCTTTTGTACAAGAAGAGTTTATTCTACTGGTCAAGGAATCATTGTGAAGTTCTGCCAACTGCAAAGGAGGCATATTAAAATTATATATTCAGGCTGTGACTGCTATTTTTTTACCTGACCCCCATATGCCTCTGCTATAATAAAGGAGCCACAATGAGACTTTCAGTCTTAGGCTAGCTGCACCAGTTTTGATTCTCTATCTACCATCCCTTAAAAGGTCTAGATGTTCCATTTCTATATTGTAGTTCCTCTTTCCCTCGAGTAAATGAGAATAGTTCCAGGAGGGGAATGACTACTATATATATTTACTATAGTGTTGCACGTTTCCATCTCATGGGGGCCAGTCCTTTTTTATAGTTGGTGAGTTCTGGGTCTGAGAACTGGCTCACATTAGGCAAGGGGTTGTGAATCTCCATTGGGGTATCTAATCTCAGCCTTTTGCTTATCCATTCTCCATCTTGTTTGGTACTATGTATTAAATAATACCTTTGCTGGCCCTTAGGAACATTATGTTATTTTTAGCCACCTTCACACATCAGAGGTCAGCAGATTTTTTCTATAAAGGGCCAAAAATATATTTTAAGATTTAATGGCCATAGTTCCTTCAATATTAGTTGAATAGTAGTCCTATGTGAGCCTTTGGACCCCTTCCCCCATAGTCTGTGACAGAAGCTTCCAAGAACCATACTAGCCATACTAGAACTACCCTCTGGGACCCTGCCAGGGTGTTAAATCTTGCAATATGGCAAATGCCTCCATATCAGTCGACTTTTCCTTATCGAGCTTTTTATTCTGCTTCCCTTCTTCAGCATCCGCATCCATGTATTCTCTCCTGGTTTCTGCTGGTTCATGTCAGTCAGGTCTTACAGCTCCTATGCTCTATAGTCTCTTGGTTCCCTAGCAGGCCGAGCACGTGCCCAGTGTCACCGTGCTTCAATCTGGTCCTGGTTATGGCTCTTGTGGCCAGGAGAGGAGGTGGGACACATCCTGAAGAGGGCCAGCATTGTCCTCTAAGGCACCTGCCTCATTTGAGGCTTCCATTTGGACTTAAAGCAAGGGAATGTGGGTATTTTTAGCAGACCCAGGGGTTCAGGGCAATTGGGATTTAAGGGGTTCAAGTATATCTACTTAGAATCTCTATTCCAAATTTCAAGGTCCTACTTTTCCTCTCAGGGGCTTGACTTGGCGTACAAGAATTGCCTGGGCCAAGAAGGCAACTTTCTCTAAAGTTCTGCTGCATTTATAATTGTGTCTTGGGTCCAGACTCAGCTTTATCTGTTGTCCAACCACAGGAGATGAGGGTCTCTTTAAATGTCACTGAAGATGGTCTCTGCCTCTTACAATTGCTTTAACTTGATGGTAGATCGTGCCAAGCATATCACTTTCTCTCTTCCAAGATTCAAGTGTTCAGCAGCAGCCACTAATTTGATATCTCTGTACTTTTTCTCTTCTCTCTCTCTCATACTCTCTCATACACTGCATGCATCTGTGTATCCCCTCCACTTGTATCCTGTCCCAGTCAGCGCAGGTGGAAGTCAGCCATCGCACATCTACCACTGCTCTCAACTCCAGATTCTCCACCTGCCACCGGGCCTGTGGGTCATCCACCTAGATCCCATCCTTAGATCTGCTTCCTAGGTCTACCCCTGGCACCAGCTAGAATCTCAGGTTTGATTTCAGAACCTGAGAAGGGATCCAGGTTTCTGTGATTATTGAGGGAGAACTCTTCAAGGAAACCTCTAGGGGAGGGAGTAAGTTAGGATAGAGAAGGAAGGGGAAGGAGCTGAGCATCATGTGGGTGCAGATAAAGTCTAGCTGTGGTCTAACCCATGGAGGTGGGCCTCTGAAGCATGGATCACACTGCAAAGCCACCTGCTTTTGAAGCAAGGGGAACCAGGCATTTTTACCCCTTTACCCATCAGTCACTGGCTGTTGGTGTCCCTCGGTTGGGAGTGTAACCTCCTTGGTAAGATGACTCCCGGCAGCTAAAAGTAATTCTCTAGAAGAGTGGGAGCTGTGAATTGTTATCAGCCAACCAGAACAGAGACTCGGTGTGGGTGGACCTGGTAAACAGGAACCAGAGCATCTACCTTGGGGATGGTGAAATATTCTGGTACAGGAGAAATTTCAGTAGGGCTGGGCCATATAGAGTGAGGCCTCCAGGTGGTGGTTAGTCCTTGGATTAGGGTGGTTAGCAGTGGAGGTGGTGATGAATGGTTAGAATTTGGAATATAAATATATATATATTTAGGGACCCCCCATTTTTGAGATATAATTGACATAATAAACTATACATACAGTGTATACTTTGATATGTCTTAACATATGTATATATCTATGAAATCATCACAGTAATGAAGATAATGAACATGCCCATAATTCCCAGAAGTTTCATTGTGCCCCTTTGTGACCTTCCCTCCTGCTTGGCCCCATCTGGCCCCCCACCCTCACGTCCCAGAGGACCAGTAGCCTTCTGTCGCTGCCGCTTAGTTTGTGTTTTCTAGGATTTTGTGTGGATGGAGTCAGACAATAAAACATATTTTTTCTTATTTTCTTCTTTCATTCAGCATAATTATTTTGAGATTTATTCATCTTTTGCATGAATCACCCCCCTTTTTGTTGTTGCATGTTCATTCCTTTTTAATTGCTGAGTAATATTCCATTGTGTGGATCCACTGCAGCTTGTTTATTCTTTCATCTGCTGGGGGACATTTGGGTTGCTTCCAGTTTGGAGCTATTACAAATAAAGCTGCTATGAACATTTGTGTACACATCTTTGTATGCGCAGGTGCTTTCTTTTCTCTTGGGCAGATAGTGAGCTGTGGGCTGGTGGGATCATAGGCTAAGTGTTATGTTTAACTTTGTAAGAGACTGCCAAACTGTTTTCCAAAGTGATTGTAGCCTTCCCACTAGCAGTGTATGAGAGTTTCAATTCCCTATATCCTCATTTGGTATGGTCAGTGGTCAGCCTTTTTAATTTTAGCCATTCTAATAAATGTTCTGAATGTGTTTTAAATGTAGAACCTATGGAAAATTTAATGGACTGGATAGGAGAAAAGAAAGGAGTTATTTATTCAACAAATATTGAGTGCCTTCTCTATCCTGGCATTGTTCTAGAGGCTGAAGGGAGAGTAAAACATAGAATAGATATGATCCCTTCCCTCATGGAGCTAACGGTACACATCTCTTCTATGCCTGTTTGGGGAAGAGGGGGGGCATAGGGCTCCAGTGAGGGGTAGAAGAGGTGGAAAAGGGGCAAGTTCAGTTAATGGAGGCAGTGAAGAGAGAGGGGGCAGGAAGTGAAAACAGGCTGTGGGGTGTAAAAATCAATATATCTGGTCTAGAAAGATGCAATGATATCCCGACTCTACTGTTTACTATTATTGTGGCCTTGTCTAAGTCATGTCTCTTCTCTGCCTCAGTGCCCTAGTTTTTTCATCTATAAAGTGGGAATAATGAATGTCTTACTGGTACGTAGCCAAATCCAGATGCTGAGTAAACTCACTGAGGTCAGTGACATAGATTCATTCAATGGTGCTCTTCAGAGGGGACCACTGAGTTCTAAGTGTCCTCAGAAGGTTCCCAGGGATCATAGAGTCATCAGCATGTGGTTCACTGCTTCATTTCCACCTTGTTTTGCCAGACATGACACCTGTGGGCCCGAAGCAACCAAGGCAGGTGGTAGGCCCTTTTGTAGCCTTATGTTTAGAGCTGCCCAGGGAAGATGGCTCAGGCTCCCCACTCTGTTGGAACTTGAAGTTCGGCTATATTTAGGAGACACAGCTGCATCCCACTATCCTTCCTGCATCACTAGGTTTGAGTCATCATGGTGTTGGAAGGGCACATGTCATTTTGCCTAAGCTGTTTGTCATCTGTAGGTCCCTCAGGAGTATCAGGCAACCTTACTTAACCTCTGGCTCAAGCTCCCTGAGAGGAGGGCGGCAGGAGGGAGACAATCTGCCCCCCTCCCAGGAACAGTGGTTTCTGCTTCACCATGAAGCACACGGCTGGGAGTGTAGCTCCCCTCTGTGCCCTGTGTGTAGTCATAGCAACCACGATGATCCACTTTTGTTCAGCATTTCCCATTTACCCTGTGCTTTTACAATCGTCACCTACTGCATCCTCCAGACATGTCTGGGACATGACATCATTGTCACTATCCCTATGTTCTGGATAATAAAACTGAGGCTTCAAGAATGCAGGGACCTCCTTAAAGTTACTGTGTGAGTTAACACATGACCCTAGGCTACAGGATTCCAAGATCAGGGTTCTTTTTGTTAAATTGTCAATTGTTAATTAATTTTGTAGTCTTGTGGCCCCTGGTTTATCCTGTCCCTTATCTACCTGTACAAATCCTACTTTTCTTTTGAGGCCCAGCAGTTGGCTCAAATGCTACCTTCTCTGGGAAGCCCTCCCTGATTCCTCCAGATGAATGTGAACTCATGGGCATTTCACAGTACAATGCAGAATGAAATGGGGGTGGGATGTGGGTTAGCATAGCTCTTATGGCCATGTCGTGCCTCCTCTGCTGGATCATAAATTCCTTTAGGGCAGGAATCATGACTCATCACTTCCATATTCTCCGTGTCACCTAGTGTAGACTACACAAGTGCAGAGTAGGTGCCCAAGAAGGTCTGACTGAATTGAATTCCAATCAGATTCTGTAACCAGACATTCCCCAGAGCCTGAGCAGTATTTGAGATCAGACAGGTCCTTGAGCTTCTACCCTAGCTCTGCCATTTGCTGCCTTGATGACCAGGGCTATTCTTCTCATAACCAGCTCTAGGCTTCAGTTTGCTCAGTCTGTAATGTAGGAATAATCATAGGAATAATATATTATGGGAGTAATTATTATAGAAGTAATTATAATGTAAGAATAGCCTATCTTATAAGGTTGTTATAAGGATCAAAAGAGCTAATGCAAGTGAAGAGCACGTGTATTGCACACCTTGGCACATAATGAATGCTAAAAATACTAAGCTGAGGAGATTTTTGTTCTTTATTCGGCAATCTTGCCCAATTCTCTTGGCAGGACAAAAGATCTGCTGATGTGTGACATCAGCTGATACCACAAAGAATAAATGAATAGCCATTTAATATTCATTAAGCACCTGTTATGTGACATTCATTTGTTCATTTGCTCTCCTACCCATTCAGAATTGATGTGATACAACTGGAGGCATCAGAAAAGGGTGGAAGCTACCCAAAGTCTTCCCTGTGTCATGGTCAAAGCTGCCCTCTGGCTGTAGAAAAGGGCACTTCTCTGCTTTATTGACGGAGAGTCAGTCACTTTCCTTCAACCTCACTTTTTTGTGAATTTGAAGAATGTGTCCTCCAGATGGATCAGGAAGTAGGAGGAATAAAACTGTATTTCAAAAGCTCCCTCAAAGGACTGACAGTCTATGAATGTGCCTGGCCTCCAGCCATTTCCTGCCCCACCAGAATTGTATGCTGAGTATTAGGGATTAGATGAGAGAGAGGGCATGGGTGGCCAGGGAGAAGGGTCTGCCCCTGGATGCTACCATATGAGGGTGGGGAGGGCCAGTGTGTGCTGGGAGGCACCGGTCCCCGTGGTGGGCAGGGACAGCAGGGGCTGGAGGCAGGGGTCTGGCTGTGTTAGCCCTTTGTAGCAGGATGATGTGGTGGGTATGTAGTTGGGGACTAATTCTGTCAGTCCTGTGGCAGTGGGGTTGGAGTTCCTCTGCATCCTGGGGATTTAATTTTGAAGTAACATCAACCAGACTGTTGTTGCCATAAGAGAGGGTTCATTGTTCTTATGGCAAGGTCTGACAACACTGGGCCCATGGTTGGGGGACACTGATGTCCTGTTAGCCTTTTTTATAGAGGACAGTTTTATGGAGGAGAGTCTGGCTGTACCCTAAGTAGTTGGGGGGCGACTTAGTTTGCTCTTAGTTTAGAGGGGGTAGTGGGAGTGTAAAGTGTCCTAGGATATGGCAGAGACAGTGGTGACCACATCACTGATAGTCCTTCTGCTCCCGCAGAACCATGTGACTACTCTGGACAATGGGCTGTGAACAGAAGTTTGGGGGTCACTTTCGAGATGAAGCATAGTGGAGCTGGTATGTGGCCCCATGGCTGTCTCTCTCCCAGCTGCAGTGGTGAAGGAGGCCAAGAGTGTCAGGTGGTGAAGGTTTAAGATGGACAGGACTGTCAGCCAGAGTCCCTGAGTGACTACGTGGAGCTGAGTCTCTTCAGACTCATGTTGGCTCTGTCAGCAAGCAATAAACCTTTGTTGCGTTGAGCCACAGAGATTTTGGGGTTGTTTCCACAGCAAAGTTAACATTTGGGATGATCAAAAGTTGGAGGCAGAGATGTGAGAAGATACAGATTTTTCGTAGACCCAGTCAAATATTTTGTTGAATTTCCATTTCTACTGTATTCTAGGGATTAATTCCTACACTAGACCTCAGCTACCTTTACAACCCTCTTGAAATCACTCAACAGGTGGGGAAACGGAGGGCCAGAGAGGTTAAGTAACAAGCTTGAGATCACTGCTTACTCAGTCCTCAGAGATACTTCATCATCATTTCGATTACCCTTAAGCGACGTCAGTTCACGGAGCCACAGCCAATGGGAGCTTCTCTACATTTGTGGTCAAGCAGTTAATGTCAATGAACAAGCATTCGCACGTTCGAACACTCATGTTGGGAGAGCCCACTCTGAAAGGGACCCTGGGGTGACTCCTTAAGTGGAACAAGAACTCTTTAAGAAGGTAAACAGTAGCTTTCTTTTTAACATATTTTGCAAACTAGAATCTCTGTATGTTGGAGACTTTTAAAAAATTGCACTGCCATGTGTATTTTTGTGTGAATATATATGTTTTGGTGTACCTTGTGCGTGTGTGCATGTGTGTGTGCTGACTCCAAGACAAGAGATGATTTTGAGGATACAATTCAGATCAACATGTACCCAATTAATTGAGCTTTTAAATAATGTTCAATCCTTTATAAGAATAAAGAAAATAAGGAAAGGCAGGAATTTATCTTTTAAAACTATAGAATTTTAAGTATTTTGGAGGTCTTGAATTTTGACTGATCCTTGCTCCTACACCCTTAGGTTGCATTAATTTATTTGTATAATGAGCAGTTATTGTGCACCTACTGTGTCCCAGACCCCATGCTGCTGGCACGGGGCTTCAGAGTCAAGGCTCTGGCTATGGCTTCCTTGGGGAGAGAAAGTAATAGAGAAAGTGGTAAGTGCTTTGTAAGGGGAGATCCCAGATGGCTGGGAAAATTCAGGAGGTAAATTTTCCCCACCTAATACCAGGAATCAGAGGAAGCATCATGGAGGAGGCAGCACTGGAGCTGATGCAGGGCAGGAAGGACAGGTAGGATTTTGATAGAGAATGTGGGAGGCCTGTTCTAACAAAGGCAATAGCTGGAGCTCAGACATGAGGGTAGGGGTGAAATTAGACTAATGTACTTTAACAAGGAGGCTGAAATAAAAAAAACGATTGCAGGTTAACCTCTAATTAACTGGAAAGTGACAGTAACTAGAACTACTTATGGAAGGTTGTTCCATTAATTAAGATTTTCTAGTGTGTGTGCGTGGTGTGTGTGAGACTACATAGTCACAGATAGACTCACACACCTGTTTAGCTGCACACTCCCTTGAGGCCTTTCCTTCCGCATCTAGTGGGTGCTGAGCTTCACACCCCTTTGTGGCAAGGTGGGCTGCTGCCTCTCAGCCTGGAAAACACATTCTCAGCATGCCAGGCTGCAGCCCCATGGAGGCCCTGTTCCAGGAGGATTGGAAATGTAATCACAACAGTTTTTATTAGCAAAAGAACAGCAGGAGCCCTTCTGCTGTCCATATGGACAGATCCCGATGGGTATTCATGAAACAGTTTGCTGCGGGAACAGCCGTGCTTAAAACTCCTTGTCCAATTACCTTTGAACTTGCCTTTTTTGCTGCAGTGGCTGCTGCTGCTGCATGTGAAACATCTCACACACACATTACTCCCTAGGAAGGAGGGTATGCCTTATGCTGTTTGGGGTTCCTTTGCTCTGGACGCTGGGCAGTGTTGGGCCACATAAAAATGAGGAGTTTGGGGCCTGGTCGCTTATCTTGGATGTCTTAGTGGTCGACTTGGTCTCAGCCCTCCTGTGTTCAATGGCCCAGTTAATTGGAGCTTACAATAGCTTTTGGAGAAGCCTCACAGGCCTGGTTGGACCTGGGACAATGTTTGATTCTGAAAGAGCACCAGGAGAGAAAGCAAAGAGCTGCCTTGTCCTGGTCTCATCCACATGCTGTTGGGTAGAGGACAGTGGGCACAGTGACCATGCAGCCTAGGTGCTTGGGGACATTTTTAATTCCAAATGCCCTTTTCGTTGTCCTTAGTGGTACAAATCACATTACGAGCCCAGATTCCAAGACAGAATGTACAATTTGTGTGTATGAAGGACAGGCATGTATAAATCTGTAATAGGGTCACTGTTAAAGCAGAAAGAAGCCCATGCCTTATGCAGGTGGTAGGTGCCAGACCTTGAGATTTGTTGGCTGGAAGAGAACAGAGGAATATCCAGTAGTTGGAAGCAGGCACATGTCCCTGAGTTTGTGAAGGTCAATATCAGAAGGAGAGTCCAGCAAAACAAACACAATGTTATCAGTCCATGCGTTGTGGTCTGGGTGGGTCTGCCCTGGATACCCTAGTCAGAATGGACATCTGTTTTTTTGCCTGCTGGGCTGACCATCTTCTGGCAATGATATCTCCCTTTTCCTCTGGAATCTACCACCCTCCTGCTCTCTGCCAGGGGAATTGGACTGTGCTGGCTTCCATTCTTTTTCCAGGAGTGATGTGAAACTCAGGCATGGCCCAATAGAGTATCATGGATGGTTCTGGAATGGACCTACCCGAGACAATAAGAGTCTGACTTGGGGTTTTTGTTGGAACTCTCTTTAAGAGAAGTTTATAAGCAGAGTGAATGAAACCCTGGAGGTGTGGGTGGCCACATAGCTGCCACCTGCAAAGAACCTGATGACAGACCCCCACTGTGCCCAAAGCTACAGCAACTTTGGCTGCTTGGTACCAGAGTCCACAAATTCTCTTTTGTGTTAAAGCCAGTTTTAGAAGTCTCTGGGGGTTAAGATTCTGCCAAGTGATTCTCTTCCCAAAGAAACTGGCATCCCAGCTTCTTCCTTTCTGTTTTTAATTCCATCAATGAAGGCCTCTCTTGTCAGGGTGTGGCATCCCAAGTTGGATAGAGGAGAGTCAGGCATCTCCCCTGCACGCTGAATCACATATGGCAAGTCAGATGGTCCTGGGTACAATTCTGGCTCCTAGTAGCAGCTCATTAAATCATGTTAATAATTTGACTGCACGCATTTATGGGACTTTTCCATTTCCCATTCCTAAAGGCAGAATCATCCTGGGATTGCCGAGGGTGTGGGCTTTGGAATCAGACAGATCTAGATTCTTGTTCTAGCTCTGCCACTTGCTAGCAATGACTTGGGCAAGTTATTCAACCCCTACCAGCCTTGCTTCAACTGGAATATAATCATACTCCTCCCTCATTGGATGCTTTTGAAGACCGATTGAGAAAATTCATGTAAAGTGAAGCTTAGCACAGAGACTAGCATGTTCTGTATGAGCTTTTATTATTTCTAGATGCCTCCCTTCCAAAAAATTCTTTTTTTTAAGTTTTATTTTTTAATATATTTTATGGATTATGCTATTACATTGGTCCCATTTTCCCCCCTTTCTTCCCCTCCACCCCCATTCCCCCCCATTCCCCGCCCTTTAGTTTTTGTCCATAGGTCATACCCATAAGTTCTTTGGCTTCTACATTTCCTATACTATTCTTAACCTCCCCCTGTCTGTTTTCTACCTACCATTTATGCTACTTATTCTCTGCCCCTTTCAAAAAATTCTTTAAAGCTACTAAAGCAATGGCCAGCAATTGTTACTCCATTGAATTTCCCAGTGTGCATGCTCACTTCCCTTTCCTTCTACCCCCGTCCCCTTGCACCCGTGTCCACTGAGGGCTGAATTATTTTTTTTCTAGACTCTGTGGTTACCCAAATGTATAAGACACAGGTACAGCCTGGGAACTCCTCAGGGGCAGGAACCACACCCAATGGCCAGGGAAGACCAGAGAAGAGACAGTGTTCTAATGGAGGAACACGAGGCAATGCTCCATGCCCAGAGTGAGGGGCAGCCTCACTGAACGCTCATGTGTCCATCACCTTTGACTCTGGGATGCTTTGTTTGAAGCTCAACAATCACCCTTGTTCCATTTTGGAGATGGAGACAGCATTCTTTCCATTCAATTTAGTCTTCTTGTGTGTTTGTGCAGTTGTAGTACCAACTCCAGCTTGGGTTTTCCCCATTTGTTTTTCTGTCAAATGCTTCAAATGAAGGGGTGTGCAGCAGCATGGAATTGTAGAAATTGGCAAGCCGATTCTACAATTCATATGGAAGTGAAAAGTAACTAGAATAACCAAAAACATTTGAAAATGAACAACATTGGATGACCAACACTGTGTTAAGGCTTATTATTAAGCTATGTTAATTGAGACAGTGTGGTACAAGCATTAAGACTGACAAATAGATCAGAGGAATGGACTTGGGAGTGCAGAAAGAGACCCACACATACATGGACAACTGATTTTTGACAAAGGTGCAATGACAATTCAAGAGAGAAAGGATAGTTTCTTTTTAACAAAAGCTATGGAACAATTGGACACTCATATGCAAAAAATGAACTCTGACCCGTAACTTGCACTATATACTAAAAATTAGCTCAAAGTGGGTGATAAATCTAAATGTAAAACCTGAAATAATAAAACTTCTAGAAGAAAACACAAAAAATCTTTGTTTAGGGAGAGTTCTAAAGTATAACACCAAAAGCATTATCCATAAAGGAAAAAAAATAAATTGACCTTCATCAAAGTTAAAAACTTCTTTTGCTTTTTAATTTGAAGCACCTTTATTAAGGTATAATCAACATATAAAAAACTGCATATATTTAAAGTGTATACTTTGAAAAGCTTCAATGTATCAATACACTAGTGAAATTATCATCACAAGGACAGTGAATATGTCCACCACCCCAAAAGATTCATTCCGGACATTCATTTTTTTAAAAAATATATTCTGTGAGCATCCTGATTAGCAGTGTTTTGAACTACACATCTGATAGGTTGGCTATCTCTTCATCACTTAGTTGTAATTTTTCTGGAGCTTTCATTTGTTCCCTCATTTGAGCCATTTTTTTTTTTTTGGTCTCTGCCTGCCTGTTACATAGTAAGGGGCAGAGCCTTAGGTCTTTTCCAGGGCGGGGAAACCCACATCATTGTGTTGTGGTGCTGTGTGTGTGGGAGGGATCCGAGAGGGAACAGTGCCACTTGCTCAGCTCTCTGGCAGCTTTCAGTCCCTCTTCCTGCTACCAACAAGCAAATTGGGCCCTTTTGGTGCTGATTCCCAGGCGGGTGGGTTTGTGTACATTCTAGGACCCTATGGGTTTCTCCAACGAACTCTCCTGGGAGGTCAGCGGTTTCTCCTGTCACTGCAACCCCCACAGATTTTTTCAGCCAGAGATTTTGAGGCTTCGTTTCCCTGCAATGGAACCCTTGGTTGCATGGTCTGTCTCACTCCCCAGTTGCTCCTCCTGGTTTTCTGCACACAGATGTGGGACTGCCTGCTCTACCAGCTACTAGCCACCACTTCACCTGATCTGCCAGTGCCTCCTGGCCCGCCCCGGTCCTCCAGCTGCCACCCTGCCAGGAGTCCTTTTCACACTGGCTGCCCTTCTCTGCCCCTCCTACTGGTCTGGATGAATGCTTCTTCTTTAACTCCTTGGTTTTCGGACTTCCATACAGTTTGATTTTCTGTAAGTTTTGGTTGTTTTTTGTTTTTAAATTTGTTGTTATCCTTCTTTTGGTTGTGCAAGGAGGCAAAGTATATCTCCCTATGTCTCCATCTTGGTCGGAAGTCTCCTCATCCTGCACATTTGTAATCCTGCCCTCCCATCCCTCCTTCCCTTTCTGGCCCCCACCCTGCTGTCAAGCAACATGGATCTGTTTTGCGTTACTATCTTGTTAACAAAAAAAACTTAAGAATTTTATATTTGTTTCAGGTGTACAGTAGAGTGGTTAGACATTTATATAATTTATGAAGTGATACTCCTGGTAATTATAGTACCCACTGGGCACCATACACAGTTATTACAATATTATTGACCACATTCCCTATGTTATATTTTGTAACTTCTTACTCCCTTCACCTTTCTCACCCATCTCCCTCACCTACTCCCATCTGGCAGCCCTCAGTTTGTTTACTGTATCTTTGAATGGCACTGTCAAGAGAATTAAAAAAGGCAAGCCACAGACAGAGAAATAAGTGCAAATCATGTATCTGACAAAGGACCTATAGCCATAGTATAGAAAGAGCTTTCAATAATAATAAGACAAGTTAAAAACAGACAAAAGACTTAAATGAACATTTCACTACAGAAAGTATGCAAATGGTAATAAGCACATAAAAAATGTTCAACATTATTAGTCTTTAGGGAAATGCAAAATAAAACCAAAATGAGATCCTACTACACAACTAAAAAGACTGACCACATCAAGTGTTGGTGAGGATGTGGAGGACCTTGAACTCACACACACTGCTTGTGGGAAGTAAAATGTTGAAACATTTTGGAAAATAGTTTAACAGTTTCTTATAAATTTAATCATATGCCTACCATATGATACAGCCAGTCACAGCTAGCTATTTACCCAAGAGAAAAGAACGCATATGTTCATACAAAGGCTTGTGGTACACAGGTGTTCATAGCAGTTTTGTTTCTAATAGCTCTAAACTGGAAACAACCCAAATGTCCATCAGCAGGTGAAAGAAAAAACAAACTGTGATACAGCCATACAATAGAATATTACTCAGTAATAAAAAAATGTACTATTGATACATGCTGTAACATGGATGAATCTCAAGATAGTTATTCTGAGTGAAAGAAGCCAGAAGAAAAAGAGTTATTACTATGATTACATTTAAATAAAATTCTGGAAAATGTAAACTAATTGATAGTGACAGAAAGAAGATCTGGGGTTCATGGGGGGTATAAAAGCAGGGCTTTCAGGGAGGGACAGGAGAAAATTTCTGGAGGCAATGTAAATGTTCATTATCTTTTTTTTTTTAAAGATTTTATCTATTTATTTTTAGAGAGAGGAGAAGGGAGGGAGAAAGAGAGGGAGCGAAACAGCAATGTACAGTTGCCTCTCACATGGCCCTCACTGGGGACCTGGCCCGCAACCCAAGCATGTGCCCTGACTGGGAATTGAACCAGTACCCTTTGGTTCCCAGCCCGTGCTCAATCCACTGAGCTACACCAGCCAGGGCTAAATGTTCATTATCTTAATTGTGGCAATGGTTTATGAGTGTCTGTCGGTTTATGGTTTATGTCAAAACTTACTGAAGTGTGCACTATTTTGTGTCAATTACATCTTTATAATGCTGTTTTAAAAAGAAAGGGAGAATATGGTTTTACTAGCAACCCCTAGATTGGATAACGCACCGCAAGAAAGCTGCTCTTGTATCCAGGGTCAAGGGAAGAGTTGGAATAGGCTACTGACTCCAATGTTTTCCTTTGATGTAATGCCTGCGTTTGCCCCCACTGTCCTCTCTGCCTGGGCACGCCTTCCTAACCCTTCTCACCTATTTAGATGCCTCTTGTTCCTATAGATCTAGGGGAGAAATAGTCTCTTCCATGAAGCCTACCAGGGCCACACTGATTTGTGTTTTCTTCATCTCATATACTTGAACAGCATCTATTTTGTATGTTACTACTCAGATCCTCAGTTATGTGTCTGCTGATTAGGGGACAAATCAGTTAAGAAGGGCTCAGTCCAGCATCAGTACTTGCTCTCTCAGGCTGTCCTGAGAATTCTATAGTGTCTGCCCTCATTCTGGCAGGTTTTCCACCTCCTTTCAAAATAGATGGAAGTGGGCATATACTAGTATCTCTTTTGTTAACAGCAACCCCACCTGCCCAAGTGCAATGCACCTGAAAGCACCCCTCTCCCCCACATACCCAATCAAATGCAACATACTCTTGGCTCTCTCCGAATCTTGAATCAATCTACTGTCTCCTTCTCTATGGTCATGACTCATTGCTTGCCTGGGTCACTGCAACGGCCTTGTCACTAGTTTTCCTACGTATCCTCTTTTCAACATCTGCAGTCAGTCTGTTTTCAACCCAGCACCCAGAGGGTCCTTCTAAGACCTACATCAGCTCAAGTAATGTCTCTTCATAAATTGTTTTTATCTAAGTTCTCCCAGTTGCACTCAGAATCTCTTGTCATGCCTGATAGGGCTGTACTTTACCTGACTTCTGCTGACCTCTCTGACCTGCTTCTGTGTAGTGCTCCCTTTGTACCCTCTGTGCTCCTGGGCTTGTTCTCCCCTAGTATTTTGTACATACCAGACTCATGCCTGCTCCCAGGAGCCCCTCCCCACCCTACCTTCCTTTACAGAGTGGCTTCTTCAGAGAGGACTTGCCCTACCACCTGTTTCAAGTGGGTCCTTCCTCTTTAACTTCGCTCACGGTGTCAAGCAGTTTCCTAGCATCTATTCCTATTTCTAAGTGCATGCGTATTTGTTTGTTTTACTAATGTAATGACTATCTCCTTCATTGTATGGGAACTCAGGGACAGAAGGGAGCAAGTCTGCATTCACTGGTCTGCATTGTGTCCCCAGCACTAGTTTTCCATAAGTATTTGTTGAATGACTGAGTGAATCTCAAAGGGAACTTGGAGGGGACCAGATCTTTGCTGCATCCTTTGTCCTAGTGACTTTGGATATGAAATATATTTTTAATGAAATGTTTTATTTTTTTAAAAAATATCTTGTTTATGCTATTACAGTTGTGCCAACTTTTCCCCTTCAGCCCCCTCCTCCCAGCTCACCTCCCACTTCTATAGTCAATCCTCATACCATTGTCCATGTCCTTGGGTCCTTCACATATGTTCTTTTTTAAAAAAACATATTTTATTGATTATGCTATTACAGTTGTTCCATTTTCCATGCTTTATTCCCCTCTGCCCCTCACCGCCTCCCCTCCATTCCCCACCCTTTAGTTTTTGTCCATGGGTCATACACATAAGTTCTTTGGCTTCGACATTTCCTATACTATTCTTAACCTCCCCCTGTCTGTTTTCTACCTACCGTTTATGCTACTTATTCTCTGTACTTTATCCTCCTCTCTCCCCCTCCCACTCTCCTGTTGATATCCCTCCATGCCTTATATAAATTCCTTTAACATTTCACATAATAAAGGCTGGGTGATTATGAACTCCTTGAACTTGACCTTCTCTGAGAAACACTTTATCTGCCCTTCCATTCTAAATGAAAGTTTTGCTGGATAGAGTATTCTTGGATGTAGGTCCTTGCCTTTCATGACTTGGTATACTTCTTTCCAGCCCCTTATTGCCTGTAAGGTCTCTTTTGAGAAATCTTCTGACAGTCTTATGGGAATTCCTTTGTAGGTAACTGTCTCCTTTTCTCTTGCTGCTTCTAAGATTCTCTCCTTAATTTTTATCTTGGGTAATGTAATTATGATGAGTCTTGGCGTGTTCCTCTTTGGGTCCAACTTCTTTGGAACTCTCTGAGCTTCCTGGACTTCCTGGAAGTCTATTTCCTTCACCAGATTGGGGAAGTTCTCTTTATTTGTTCAAATAAGTTTTCAATCCCTTGGTCTTCCTCTTCTCCTTCTGGCACCCCTATGACTCGGATGTTGGGATGTTTAAAGATGTCTTGGAAGTTCCTAAGCCTCTCCTCATTTTTTAAATTCTTGTTTCTTTATTCGTTTCTGGTTAAACGTTTTTTTCTTCCTTCTGGTCCACACCGTTGATTTGAGTTCCAGTTTCCTTCCCATCACTATTGGTTCCCTGTACATTTCCCCTTATTTCTCTTAGCATAATCTTCATTTTTTCATCTAATTTGTGACCAAATTCAACCAACACTGTCAGCATCCTGATTACCAATGTTTTGAACTGTGCATGTGATAGGTTGGCTATCTCTTTGTGGCTTAGTTGTATTTTTTCTTAGTTGTAGTTTTGATCTGTTCTTTCATGTGGGCCATTTTTTTTTCTCTTGGCACACCTATTACTTTAAGTGGTGGAGCCTTAGGTGTTCACCAGGGTGGGGTAACTCACTGTGTTGTGGCTCTGCCTGTGGGGGCGGGGTGTGGCAGGGAATAATGGTGCTTGCTCAGCTCTCCGCCAGGGCCCAGTCACTTCCCCACCATGAGCTCTCCTGTGAGGCTGGGAGTTCCTCCTGCTAATGCCTCAACCCCCACAGGTGTTTTCAATCGGTGGTTTGAGGCTTTATTTCCCCTTGATGGTGGGTTGCTCGGTCTGCTCCGCTCCTCACTTTTTCTCCTGGTTTATCTGCATGTGAATGTGGGACTGCCTGGCCCACCAGTCTCGGCCCTGCTGATTCTGGGTTGGCCAGCCGTGGGCTTCTCTGGGTGCACTGGCCATGTTTTGGCAGGTCTCTCTGGGCATCTGGAGTGTTGCTGGTACCGCGCCACAAACCGCAGTCTCACTGTGCACGTTCTCCACCCGGCTCTACCCTGCTTACCGGTCTGGATGAATGTGTTTTCTTTAACTCTTTGGTTGTCGGACTTCCACACAGTTCGATTTTCTGTCAGTTCTGGTTGTTTGTTTTGTTTTTTAAATTGTTGTTTTTCCTCTGTTGGTTGTGCGAGGAGGCAGTGTCTACCTGTGTCTCCATCTTGGCCGGACCTTCATATATGTTCTTTGACTATTCCCTTCACCTTTCTTCAAAAAGTCCCCACCTCCCTCATCCCCTTTACAGCTGTCAGGCTTTTCCATGATTCTGTGTCTCTGGTTCTATTTGGTCATTAGTTTATTTTGTTCATTATATTCCACTTATAAGTGAGATCATATGGTATTTGCCTTTCACTGGCTTATTTCACTTAGCATAATACTCTCCAGTTCCATCCATGCTGTTGTGAAGGGTAGGAGCTCCTTCTTTCTTTTTGCTACATTGTATTCCATTGTGTAAATGTACTACAACTTTTTAATCCACTCATCTACTGATGGGCACTTAGGCTGTTTCCAAATATTGGCTATTTTAAATAGTGCTGCTAAGACACTAGTTAAGAGTTGTTAACTAGTTCTTAATTTGTTCTTCTGGCCAAGATAGAGGCATAGGTAGAAACACTTTACTTCCTTGTACAGCCAAAAGAAGGATAAACAACCAATTTAAAAACAAAAAACAACCAGAACTACCAGAAAATCAAACTGCATGACTACGACAACCAAGGAATTAAAGAAACATTCAACCAGATTGATAGGAGGGGTGGAGAAAGGCAGCTGGGCAGAGAGGATGTGCGGTAAGGTGGTGGGCTATGTGGGCGAGGTGGGGGCTGGTGGACTAGGCCATCTCCCAGTCACCTGTGGTCAAGCTTGGAGAAACAACTGGGAAGCAAGACAGACTGCAAAACCCAGGGTTATGGCTAGGGAACCTAAAGCCCCCTTATAACTTCTGGCTATAAAATCCTGTGGGGGTTGCGAAGGTGGGAGAAACTCCCAGTCTCACAGGAGAGTCCATTGGAAAGGCCCATGAGGTCCTAGAAAGTACACAAACTCACCCACCTACGAGTCAGCACCTAAAAGGGCACAATCCACTTGTGGGAAGTGAGGGAAGAAATGAAAAGTGGGGCTAGAGCCAACCAAGCCAGCAAGAGGCATTTTCCCCTCTCTGACCCATTCTCCACATACGGTGACACAACACAGTGATGTGGGCTGTCCTGCCCTGAAGAATACCTAAGGATCTTCCCCTTTAATGTAACAGGTTCACCAAGACAAAGAAATATGGCCCATATGAAAGAACAGATCAAAACTCCAGAGAAAATACAAGGAATCAATAAAGAGATAGCTAACCTATCAGAGGCAGAGTTCAAGACACTGCTCACAGAAATGGTTGAGTATGGTTACAAAATAGAGGGGAAAAAGTGAAGGTTATGAAAAGGGAAATAAAGGAAAATGTACAGGGAACCAACAGTGATGGGAAGGAAACCGGGACTCAGGTCAATGATTTGGAATAGAAGGAAGAAATAAACATTTGACCAGAACAGAATGAAGATACAACAATTAAAAAAAATGAGGAGAGGCAGAGGAACCTCTGGGACAACTTTAAATGCTCCAACATACGAATCATAGGGGTGCCAGAAGGAGAAGAGAAGAGCAAGAAACTGAAAATTTATTTGAACAAATAATGAAGGAGAACTTCCCCAACCTGGCAAAGGAAATAGAGTTCCAGGAAGTCCAAGCAGCTCAGAGAGTCCCAAAAACATTGAATTCAAGGAAGCACACACCAAAGTACATCATAATTATATTATCCAAGATTAAATATAAGGAGAGAATTTTAAAAGCAGCAAGAGAAAAGGAGACAGTTACCTACAAAGGAGTGCCCAAAAGACCATCAGCTGATTTCTCCAAAGAAACCTTACAGGCAAGAAGGGGCTGGAAAGAAGTATTCTAAGTTATGAAAGGCAAGGACCTACATCCAAGATTACTCTCTCCAGCAAAGCTAGCACTTAGAATGGAAGGGCAGATAAAGTTCTTTCCAGATAAGGTCAAGTTAAAGGAGTTCATCATCACCAAACCCTTATTATATGAAATGTTAAAGGGACTTATCTAAGGAAAATAAGAAGATCAAATCTATGAACAATAAAATGACAATAAACTCACAACTATCAACAACTGAACCTAAAAAACAAAAACAAACTAAGCAAACAAATTGAACAGGAACAGAATCACAGAAATGGAGATAACATGGAGGGTTATCAGTGGAGAGGGCAAGGGGAAAAATGGGAGGAAAAAGTACAGGGAATGAGAAGTATAAATGGTAGGCATAATATAGACAGGCGGAAGTTAAGAATAGTATAGAAATGTAGAAGCCAAGGAACTTATATTTATGACCCACGAACATGGACTAAGGGAGGGGGATGATGGAGGGTAGGGAGTTGCAGTGTTGAGGTGGATAAAGGGGAGAAAAAGGGGACTTCCGGCCAAGATGGAGGCGTATGTAGACACACTGTGCCTCCTCACACAACCAAAAGAGGAAAAACAACAATTTAAATAAAAACAGCCATATCTGATAGAAGATTGAACTGATTGGAAGTCCGACAACCAAGGAGTTAAAGAAGACACATTCATCAAGACCAGTAAGCGAGGCGGAGCTGGGCGGAGAGTGCGCGGCAAGACGGCGGTTTGTGGAGTGGTACTGGCAATGCTGCAGCTGCCCGGAGAGACCCGCGGTGGGCACGCCTGACCAAAATGTGGCCAGTGCACTTGGTGAAACCCAAGGCTGGCCCATCTGGACCCAGAGGGGCCGAGATTGGTGGACTGGGCAGTCCCTCATTCGCATGCAGATAAACCAGGAGAAAAGGCGGGGAGCGGAGCAGACCGTGCAACCCACCAACACAGGGAAATAGGGCCTCAAACCACCGATTGAAAACACCTGTGGGTGTTGAGGCGGCAGTGGGAGGAACTCCTGGCCTCATGGGAGATTTCACTGGAGAGACCCACCCACCGACCCCGGAGCCAGCAAAGAAGGGCTCAACTTGCTTGTGGTAGCGGCATAAGTGAAGAGTGTGGAGCAAGTGCCATTGTTCTCTCAGGACCCAACCCCTCAGGCTGCGGCACAACACAACGACGTGGGTTACCCCGCCCTGGCAAACACCTAAGGCTCTGCCCCTTAAAGTAACAGGCGTACTGAGAAAAAAAAATGGCCCAAGTGAAAGAACAGATCAAAGCTCCTGAAAAAATACAACCAAACGACGAAGAGATAGCCAACCTATCAGATGCACAGTTCAAAACACTGGTAATCAGGATGCTCACAGGATTGGAAGAAAAATGGTTGCAATTAGTTGAACAAATGAAGGATACAATAAAAGAAATGAGGGAAAATATGCAGGGAACCAATAGGGATGAGTAGGAAACTGGGACTCAAATCAATGGAGTGGACCAGCAGAAAGAAAAAAACATCCAACCAGAAAAGAATGAAGAAACAAGAATTCAAAAAAACAAGGAGAGGCTTAGGAACCTCCAAGACATCTTTAAACATCCCAATGTTAAAGGAATTTATATAAGGTATGGAGGTATATCAATAGGGGAGTGGTAGGGATAGAGAGGGGAGAAAGGGGCAGAGAATAAGTAGCATAAATGGTAGGTAGAAAACAGACAGGGGGAGGTTAGGAATAGTATAGGAAATGTAGAAGCCAAAGAACTTATGTGAAAAAAGAAAAATTTAAAAAAGGGGGAGAAAAATTGGGACAACTGTAATAGCATAATCAATAAAATATATTAAAAAATAAATAGCACTGCCATGAACATAGGGGTGCATATATCCTTTTGAATTGGTGTTTTGGGCTTCTTAGAGTATATTCCCTGCAGTGGAATCACTGGGTCAGAAAGCAGTTCCATTTTTATTTTTTGAAGAAATTCCATACTGTTTTCCACAGTGGCTTCATTAGTCTGCATTCCCACCAACAGTGGACTATGGTTCCCTTTTCTCCACATTATCATCAGAACTTGCTGTTTGTTGATTTACCAATTATAGCCATTTTGGAAGGTATGAGATGATATCTCATGGTGGCTTTAATTTACATCTCTCTGGTGGATAATGATGTTGAGCATTTTTTCACATGTCTATGGGCAATCTGCATGTCCTTCTTGGAGAAGTGTCTATTCAGGTCCTTTGCCCCTTTTCTAATTGGATTGTTTTTCTTTCTGGTGTTGAATTGTATAAGTTCTTTATATATTTTGAAGATTAAACTATTGTCCAATGTGTTGTTGGCAAATATGTTCTCCCATATAGTCTTTTCATTTTGATGATAGTTTCTTTAGCTATGCAGAAGCCTTTTAATTTGATGTAGTCCTATTTGTTTATTTTTTCCTTATTTCCCTTGCCCTAGGAGACATATTGGCAGAAAAATTGCTGTGAGAGATACCTGAAATTTTACTGTGATCTTTTCTTCTAGGATTTTTATGGTACCATGACTAATATTTAAGTCTTTTATCCATTTTGAATTTATTATGGTGTATGGTGTAAAATGGTGGTCTAGTTTCATTTTTTTGTGTGTGCCAGTCCAGTTATCCCAACACGATTTATTGAAGAGATTGTCTTTGCTCCATTGTATCCTCTTTCCTCCTTTGTCAAATATTAATTGACCATAAAGACATAGGTTTATTTCTGGGCTCTCTATTCTGTTCCATTTATCTATGTGTCTGTTCTTATGCCAGTACCAGACTGTTTTGATTATTGTGGCCTTGTAGTATAATTTGATATCAGGTATTGTGATCCCTCCAACTTTGTTCTTCTTTCTCAAGATTCCTGAGGCTATTTGGGGTCTTTTTTTGTTCCATATAAATTTTTGGAATATTTGTTCTAGATCTTTGAATTATGCCATTGGTATCTAAAGGATTTTTGTTGAATCTATAGATTGCTTTGGGTAGTATGGACACTTTAATGATGTTAATTCTTCCACCCCATGAACATGGTATATATTTCCACTTACTTGTATCTGTCTTGGTTTCTGTCTTCAGTGTCCTATAATTTTCTGAGTACAGGTCTTTTACCTCCTTGGTTAAATTTGTTCCTTTTTTTGTTGTTGCAATAGTAAATGGGATTGCTTTCTTAGTTTATCTTTCTGATAGTTCATTATTCTTGTATAAAAATGCCATCAATTTCTGAATATTGACTTTGTATCCTGCTACTTTGCCAAATTCATTTATTAGATCGAGTAGTTTTTTGGTGGAGCCTGTCATGTTTTTTATGTACACTATCGTGTCCTCTGTTAATAATGACATTTTTACTTCCTCCTTTCCAGTTTGGATGCTTTTATTTCTTCTTCTTATCTGATGCTGTGGCTAGGACTTCTTATGTTGAATAAGAGTGAAAGCAGACACCCCTGACTTGTCCCTGATCTTAAGGGAAACAATTTTAGTTTTTGCCCATTGAGTATGACATTGGCAGTAGGTTTCTTGTATATGGCTTTTATTATGTTGAAGTATGCTCATTCTATTCCCACTTTTCTGAGGGTTTTATCATCAATGGGTGCTGGATTTTATCAAATTTTTTTCTGCATCTATTGATATGACCATGTGATTTTTGTCTTTCATTTTGTTTATGTTATGTATCACATTTATTGATTTGCAAATACTGTAACATCCTTGTATCCCTGTAATGAATCACATTTGATCATGGTGTGTGATCTTTTTAGTGTATTGCTGAATCCAGTTTGCTAATATTTTGTTGAAGATTTTAGCATCTATGTTCATCAGGGACAATGGCCTGTAATTTTCTTTCTTTGTTGTGTCTTTACCTGGTTTTGGAATTAGCATAATTCTGGGCTCATAAAAAGAGCTTGGAAGTCTTCTTTTTTCTTCAGTTTTTTTGAATAGTTTGAGAAGGATTGGTTATTAGTTCTTCTTTGAATGATTGATTGGTAGAATTCACCTGTGAAGCCATCTGGTCCAGGGCTTTTGTGTGCCGAGAGTTTTTTGATTACTGCTACAATTGTACTAGTTGTTATTGTTCTATTCAGGTTTTCTGCTTCTTCCTGATTCAGTTTTGGAATATTTTATGGAAGAAATTCATCCATTTCACCCAGGTTGTCCAATTTCCTGGCATATAGTTGTCCATAGTAATTTCTTAGAATACTTTATATGTCTTTAGTATCAGTTGTTACTTTTCCTCTTTCATTTCTGATTTTATGTATTTGGGTCCTCTCTCTTTTTTTCTTGATGAGTCTGGTTAAATGTTTGTCAGTTTTGTTTATTTTTTCAAAGAACCAGCTCCTGGATTCATTGATCTCTTGAATTGTTTTTTTTAGTCTCTATGTCATTTATTTCTGCTCTGATCTTGATTATTTCTTTCCTCTACTACTCTGGGCTTTGTTGTTGTTTTTCTAGTTCTTTTAGGTGTAGGGTTAGGTTGTTTATTTTTGATTTTGCTATCTTCTTTAGGTATGCCTGTGATGCTATGAACTTCCCTCTTTGACTACTTTTACTGTGTGCCATGGGTTTTGGGTTATTGTGTGTCTATTTTCATTTGTCTCTAGGTAATTTTTTGTTTCTAGGACCCAGAATCACTTAATTCAGTAGCTCAGTGATGCCAGGTACTTTTCAATTTCTTCCTTGATCTCACTATTAACCTATTCATTATTCAATAACATGTTGTTAACCTCCATGTATTTGGATGTTTTTGAGGTTTTTTTCTTGAGGTGAACTTCCAGTTTTAAGCCATTGTGATCAGAGAAACTGCTTGACATTGTTTTAATTTTCTTGAATTTGTTAAGCTTTTTTGGTGTCCTTCCATGTGGTCTATATTTGAGAATGATCTGTGTGCATTTGAGAAGAATGTATATTCTTCTTCTTTGGGGTGTAATATTCTGTATATATTGATTACATCCATTTTATCTAGTGTGTCATTTAACGCTGCTATGTCCTTGTTGATTTTTCATCTGGAAGATCTGTCCATTGTTGACAGTGGATGTTAAATTCCCCTACAATTACTATATTGCTGTTGATCTCTTGCTTAAAGTCCTCCAAGATTTTCTTTATATATTTAGGTGCTCCTATATTGGGTGCACATATGTTTACAAGGGTTATATTCTCTTGCTGGATTCACTTCTTAAGTATTCTGTAGTGACTTTCTTTGTCTCTTATCATGGTCTTTGTTTTTAAGTCTATTTTCTCAGATAGAAGTATTGCTACTCCATCTTTTTTTTCCATCTCCCTTTGCAGGGAATACTTTTTCCATCACTTCACTTTCAGACTGTGTAAACCTTTTGTTCTGAGGTGGGTCTCTTGTAGGCAGCATATGTGTGGGTCATGTTTTCTCATCCATTCAGCTACCCTATGCATTTTGACTGGAGCATTTAATCCATTTACATTTAAGGTTATTATTGATAGGTACTTATTCATTGCCATTTTTTCCCTTTGCACCTGTGTCACTCCCCACCCCCCAACCCATTTCTTCTTAAAGCAGTCCCTTTGGCATGTCTTGCAATGCTGGTTTGGGGGAAATGTACTCCTTTAGCCTTTTATTTTTGTCAGGGAAGCTCTTTATTTCACCTTCCATTTTCAAATGAAAGCCTTGCTGGATATAGTAGTCTTGGTTTCAGGTCCTTCCTTTTAAATTACTTGGAATATTTTATGCCAGTTCCTTCGGGCCCATACTGCTTCTGTTGAGAAATTAGCTGACAGCCTTATTGGAGCACTCTTGTATGTAACTAACTGTTTCTCTCTTGCTGCCTTTAAGATTCTCTCTTTGTCCTTAAACTTTACCGTTTTAATTATGGTGTGTCTTGGTATGGGCCTCTTTGGGTTCATCTTGATTGGGACTATATGAACTTCCTAAACTTGTATGATTTTTTCCTTCACCAAGTTAGGGAAGTTTTCTGTCATTATTTCTTCAAACAGTTTTCTATCCCTTGCTCCTTTTCTTCTCCTTCTAGTATCCCTGTGATGGAAATATTGTTACCTTTCATGTTGTCCCAAAGCTCCTTAAAACTATTCTCTTTCTTTTTAAGTCTTTTTTCATTTTGTTGCTCTGACTCAGTGTTTTTTCTATTTTGTTGATACTCTGCTTCAGTTAGCCTCATTTTAATTCCTTCTATTGTATTTGTAATTTGTTTCTGCATCATGGATTGGTCTGCTTTGACTCTCTATCTTCTGGGGTGGCCTTATGTGGTAGGAGCCCTGTGGTACACAGTGGTGCAGACTCCTTGATCTCCTGAACTGGATGCTCTAGAAGTGTCCTTTGTGTGGGTTATGTGGGCTCTCCTGTTGTATTTGGGTCCTGAATGTTGTTGGCCCATTCATTGGTGAGATTGAGATATATTTTCCTATCTTATAATGCACATTTTTGAAATTAGGATGCCTCTTATAATTATTGCATATGTTTTATGCTACAGTATTATTCTTCCAGAAAGTTGTTAACTTAGTGATCCAGTCTTATAATGGCATATATTATGTCTGAGAATTGTAGTAATAGGAAAATCTTTGTATTGTCCAACAGATGGCATATCCAACACATGTTTTTGAGGTTTTTTTCTTGAGGTGAACTTCTAGTTTTAAGCCATTGTGATCAGAGAAACTGCACTCTAACCTGGGAAGAAATGCAACATTTCTCTACTTTTACACCCCACTAGGTACTGTCTTCTCCTCCTCCAGTTAGCACTTCCCATCAGATTCCAGCCCAGGAGGGAAGCAGGGGGTCAAGGAGGTACTGGGGTGGCCAGGGTGCACGATAGATGGCATGTCCAACAGCATCTGGCTAGGGGTTTTGGAAGCTTTCCTGTTGTCTCTCCGCTATGACCACTTGCTTTGTGACCTCACTTGTGTTGTTAATCAAATACTTAGTATTTATGTTGTTCAAATGAATGTGCAGACTTAGCTCAGATTTTAAGCTTCCTGAGGGCATAAATGGTGTTTTACATTACACTGTTAAAAGACTCAGATTGAGTATAGAAGGGAAGGGGAGGAGAGAGGAGGCAAGGAGAGAAAGGGGCAGGGGTAAAGGAAGGAAGAAGGGAGAGACCTCTGGTTCTTGGTGGCTTCATCACCCAGCCCCTATAGTGTCTAATGGCTCAGCTGTGAGGGCTCTTGAACCACTCAGGCCTCATAGGCCAGTCTTGTCTTGAGATCTTAGGAGTTCTAGGCCAGATCTCAGCACTTGTGTCTCCAGGACATCCTTGCTATTTGTCCCTCTCTCATGTTCTGTCTAATTCTAGTAATGAGGGCTTGCCTTGTTCATGAGACAAGTCCCCCCATTTTACTAACAGGATTCCCCCTACTCACCTTAGTCCAGGGCCTACCTAACTAACCTGAGCAGAGACCTCATTTTGCTCTATTCTTCCCCCAGGGCTTGGAGCCCAGCACCCTGTCACCAGCTACCAGACCTCCATGCCAATGAGAAGTGGTGTGGTGCCTTAGTTGGGAGTACTGCCTATCTGCAGGCTTCATTCCAGCTCTGTTTTTTTGCCAGCTGTGTGATTCTGGGAAAGTTGTTTTTTTCCCTCAGAGTCTCAGTTTCCTCAACTGTAAAATGGGGATAATAATAACATTTAACTTGAGTATAGTTCTAAACAGAGGTTGTGTTATGGTAAACATATTGACAAATAGTACTGCATGAACACCGGTCATTAGCCAGCACTAGAACAGGCCCAACCTTTAGTGGCACTGGGGGAAGGGCTTGGTGGCCAGAGGTAGAAGATACAAAGGAAGCTTGTGACAGCAGCTATTTACCAACCAAAGTGAAAATAATTCAATATTTTAACAACTGGCATGCCATATAGGTGTGCACTGCCCAGGCTCTGATATAATAAACGTGAGGCGTCACGTCTAGCATGGTACCAGATGGAGTGAAAGTGTTTGATTTAAGGTAGCAATTACCAGCAGTATGCCAGGAAACACTGGTTTTTTGGAAAAAAATAAAGAAATAAAAATCTCCAGTTTTTAGTGTTTGTCAGTTTCTGTGGTGCAAGTACTACCAACATGGGTCATTTCAGGAGCTTTGCAACAATCACTGTGATAAAGAATTTCCATCATACAGATACAATTGATGTATTGCAATAAATTAACCCAACAATACAGAAAATAGTAAGATGTAGTAAGATAATTAAAAAATAAGTTTTTGGTAGTTTTAACCTTTGTTCTTTATATAATTTTTAATTGTAAGTTTATATAATTTAGTTTTTAAATAATGGCTGTGTTTAACTACTTGCAGAGTTTCTGAAAATTTAATGATTACCTTTTGAGAATAGTGTAAGTCATCTCCAGCAGGGCTTTGTAAGAAAATGACTATTATGCCTGCCCACCTACATGCCATATCTCCGCCTATTTCACTTCCTGAAATTTTTGGTAACTCTTGCCCATTACCTGTAGCTAGCCCTACCTGATGCTCATGGCTGTCTATCTTCACTTAAGGCCACTTTTGCTTGCCTGTGAATTTTCTATTCCTGGTAGCTGCACTAAATATGTGTTCTACCCTAGGGGACATGCCTGGTCCCAGATCTTTTCCTCTTTCTCTCTGGCCACCCCAGTACCTCCTTGACCCCCTGCTTCCCTCCTGGGCTGGAATCTGATGGGAAGTGCTAACTGGAGGAGAAGACAGTACCTAGTGGGGTGTAAAAGTAGAGAAATGTTGCATTTCTTCCCAGGGTTAGAGTGAACCACCTACAGAAGGTGGTTTGGCTCACGATTGCTAGGCTGCATATACCCTTCTACGCTTGGCTGCTGTCCTTAGCATTTGTGCTCGGGGAGGTGCTCAGCAAATTAATTCCCCAAATGCATGGAAATCTCTCTTGCCAAATTCACTTCCCCAACCAGTGATAAATGCTCACCACTTGCTTGTGCAAGTGCAAACAGAGCACAAACCCCACAGCAGGAGCTGTGGTAGCAGGATGGGGAATTTACAGCCCTTTGAAACTCTGAAGTTCTGTACATCACAACGTTATCAAGTGCGTTAAGGGGCCAAGGAGGAGATGGGTCTGGCTTAAGGAAGAATAGACACTCCCCAGAAGGGGGTGTCCTGCTTGGTTCCTCTTTGTCAAGGGGCAGATCTGTCATCAAGCTTTTATCTCAGGGAAACCTGCTCAAAGGAGTCAGGTGTCTGAGAGACTTGCTCAGGGTGAGGGGACACTGTTAGCAGACTAGCCTGCCTCTTGTTTTATGTCTCAAGGATAAGGGGAAAGAAGGGAGAAGAGAAAAGCTAGGGGTGCACAGTACAGAGAGGGGTGACAGTGGAGAGAACTGACAGTTTGGAGGCAAACTGACTTTGTTAAAATTTATCCCCTGCCAACCCCACTTTTGACTTGTGTGATTTTTGGCCAAGTAGGCTCTGAGCCTTGGGTTCCTCACCTGGGAAAACAGGAATAGTGGTATTGTACCAGATGCTTCTGATGCCCTGTTCACCTCTCTCAGCACTGACCGTTCCTGTGTGCTTCACCCTGGCAGCATTTGACGCAAGCTCTTGAGAATATTTATCTAAGGGCCTTTAGGTTTACCTGAGTACACATATGGCATGGGCCATTCAATGCCCTGGGAGCCCCCTCAACTCCCAGCTGGCTGGAGTGGAGGACGAATCCCCCAGCTCCCTGACCCCTCACTGGGACGTCCAGCGATAGAGCCTCACTGCCCACAGTAAGTCTCTACAACACACCCTCTGTTGGCTACCGTCCCTTCTTTGTCTCTCTTTCCCTCTGCCCAACTGGTGCTTCCTGGGATCGCATCCTAAATAAACTGCTTGCACTTGAATCCTTGTCTCAAGGACCCCCGGGGGAGTCCAGCTAAGATAAGTATCTCTATCACAGGGTCATTTCGAGGGTGGAATGAGAAGACACTAAAAATGCTCTGAGAAAAATAAAGTGCACAGTGAACAGTAGCTAGTAGGGACTGAGTAGATATCAGTCTACCTACCGTTCCTCTCTCCATCCTCCTGTCTCTTTTCTGGGAAGCACCTGACAGACGCAGTGAGAACTTCATCTCTCAGGCTCCCTTACTGTTTGCCTGGCAGACATTTGCGTTACCTGCAAGGAAGAGAGCTGGCGAGAGGCTACCTGCAAGCCTGTCTCCCTGCTTTCGATATTCTGAGCCTCAGGAGGGTGTGAAACTCCCCAGGGACACAAGTGGAGCCTCTGGGAGTTCTTTTGGGGGCTAAACAGACTCCACGATTAATTAGCTAATGCCTATGGAGTGCCTCGGAAATGTCAAGTGCTGAGTGTGAAGTGCCATCACTTGAGACGGTTTCCCCTCCTTAAGCCCTCTGTGAAAGATGTGTCGATTACCACCACGTGTGGAGGAGCTGTTGCTAAGCCTTTAGTTGGGACTCTTAACCAGGCAAGTGTTTACAATTCTCATTGGGCATTCAGGGCCTCACATGCCCATAGAGACTGGAGCTCAGAGCCTGGCCTCAGGCCCAATGGACAGGGACTTGGGAGTGTTTGTGGGTTGCTGACTTCTCCACAGTGCCCCCTTGGGAATTAATCTGCCCAGCATTCCCCAGACCCCCTTATCCAGGCAAGCTCTCCAGGACCCTCCATCTACACAGCCAAACCCTGAGGTTGCTCATTGATCTGTGGCTGATCTTCATCCAGAGCTTGGGCTTCTTCTTCCCCAAACCTGTTCTCCTGAGCATGGCACCACCATCCTCCCCGACACTGGAGACATTTTGATTATCATCTCCATTGGCCAATCACCTATCAAATTGTTTGGATTGTTTTTCTATACCGTTCTTGTCTCTACTTTATCACCACTGCTCTGGTTCAGGCTGTCTTGCTTCTGCCCCCACCCCCCGCCCAAGTTCTATTGTTTTTTGTCTCCTGGCCACTTCTCCTAGCTTCCAGTCTGCTTTCCACGTAGCCAGCGAAGGCTCGTTCTGAAACCCAGTTGTAATGGAGGCCCTCCTGCAGTGAGCACTCAGTGGTTCCCGACTGCTTACAGAACAAAGCCCAAGCTCTTCTGTCTGCCCAGGGCTTATTATGATTGGGTCTGAATTGACCTTTCTTGCCTTTTATCCAGCTCTCTTCTTCCAAGTTCCCACGACTCCAGCCAGCCTGAGCTACCGTGGAACTTGGGACCACTCACCCAATGAACCATCCAACTTCTCCCTGTTTCTGCATTCGCCCCAATCTTTGCTCTCTCCGATACCCCCACACTTTCATTTTTGGTGGGGGTGGTGCACTCTTTCTCTACCTCCATCCCTATGTTCAGAGAACCGATCAAATGTCCCCTTTTTCTCCTCCCATCTCCATGGCCATCTGATCCCTGTCCCTACAGAGGCTTTTTGAGTTTGTATCACAGGGATGAGTAAGGAGTCAGCCTCATGCCTCCTATGTCAATGCGCGCCTGGTGAAGAGGTTTTGACAGCAAGTCCAGTGCTGTAATATAGAGATTCCCCTATCAACAGAGAAGATGGTTGCACATAAGACCAGACTGCCTGCTCCCTGGCTGTCATTGACCTGAACGTGTGTACGAGTTTGTCTTTTCTCCCAGCCCTCAAGAAGCAGCTTGTATGGAATATTTTTCTTCGCTGCCAGCAAATATTAGTTGTTGGATACTTGTTGACATAATATAAATTTGTGGCTTTAGAGACCTCCAGGTATGTTATTAAGATGTGGCATCTCTTCTGTAGGATGTATTTTTAGAAGCTGGGTTGATGGGACATCACAGCCAGTTTGGGATTCCATGAGCAGAGGTTTTCTTGAAGCTCTCCTGCAGTCCCTTCCAGGTCCTGGGATCTTAAAGTGACATGGCCGGGACATGCCCTCTGCTGGAAGGGCTTGCATCAGGAAGGTAGCGTTGGGACACTGAGACCCTGAAATATAGGGACTCAGTGTTTGGATGGGCAGATGGGAACTTAGATGGTGTGATTTTTCCTTCAGCCTCATAGGGGTGGGGGTGCTGGGAACCTAGGTACATTGCCTGGCCTAACTTGGTTCGGTGGCAGGGGCAGTGAGCAGGTGAGATCCAGCAGGCTTCATGGGAGTAATTCCCTCTTCTGGAAAGGGGACCATCCGGTTTGCCTGGATGTTAGAGAGTAGAATATCTGAAGGTGCTGGGTCCAGTTTGCGTTTCCCCTATCCTCTCCCCTCCCCTCCCCTCTCCTCCCCATCCCTCCTCCCCCATCCCCATCTCTTCTCAGAAGATAATGAGGTACCTTGCCCAATATAATTTGTCTGTTCCCAGGAGCACCCATTGCACAACTCCAGGGCTCTGTATGGTGATGCCCCCGGAGCTGAGATACCAGTATTCCTGTCAGTTCCTGACTTGATCATCTGGAAGCCTGTCATGCAGGGAAGTCCCTGAAACATTTTGTTTGACCTCCCATGTTTATAAGAAACTGGACTAACATTTTAAAATTTTGAGACTTTGCATAAAATTTCACATTTCTGGTTTCTTAAAAAAAAAAAAAACTGGAGACCTCCCAAGACTGGCTTCTTATTCCTACAAGGCAACTGAAAGTCGGAGCTCAGCAGTGGCTGCTGCTGTAGACGGGGCAGTGTGCCGTGAGTGGCACCTGGCTTGCTTTACTTACTTGCTGTCCTAACCAGTAGCCTGTCCTAACCTAAGACCAGTAGTCTTAGGTCACAGTCAAGGTGAATATCACTGACACACTGGAGGACCCTTCACTATCAATAAGTGAGGCCAGAACAATGCGGTACGTTTCCAAATCACAGAGTGTCAGAATTGGAAAAGCCCTTTTGGAACTTTGTTCCCATCGCTCTTATTTTTAGACACAGACCTGGACCTCAGAGCTGGAAAGGGACTAGCTGAGCCAAACTGAGACCAAAACCCAGGGCTCCTTACCCACAGCTAGGGGTCTTTTCCAGTTAGACAATGTTTCTGCCTCCTTTTTCTTTGTGTCCCTCATTTCACAGCCATCAGCTCCATTGCAGACCTGTGTAGGAACTGAGAGAAGCATGTGACGGGGAGGGACAGGGAATAAAGGGTAGGGGAGGCCCAAGCTGCTGGGGATAAAAGCTGAATGCAGGGGCGTTCAAAAGCCACTGGGCACTGAGCGAATTAAGCCATGCCTGTCTCCGTTGCCCGGGTACTCTTTATGCATCTCATAATGCCATTGTTCAGCTAGAGCCAGGGGCCAGACTGAGCACTGTCTTTGCAGGTACGCAGCCAGCACCAGCTCGGCAGAAAGAGAGGGAGCAGGAGAGGCTGGAATATTCCAGCTTGAAAACAGCAGCTGTATAATAAAGCCAGACTGGTTTGTCTCTGGGCCCCGCTGTCCCTCCTCTCCGCCTCAAAGTAGCAGCATGAATCAGTTCACTGCGGCAATGGTCCAGGCGATGTGACTTGCATCCCCATCAGCTACCTGATTGCAGTCCCTGGATGCACAAGGCACTGGATGTGCCTGGCATACCAAACCGCCCGCCCCCGTGCTGCAGCTGCCAGCAACTAAGCTTGCCGGCCCCGCCCGGCCCTGCAGACAGAGCTGGGCATCCTGCAAGGCCACCACTGGCCTTTTATCTTGTCCAGGGCTCTGGGCCAATCACTAAGATTCTGGGGCTGCTTTTGACGGGACCACCAGCCTGTCTCAAAGATGCCCTGACAAGCCCCTCCGGCCCCAGGCAGACAAAGGCTTGAAAGGAGAGCAATTGCACATAGCCCAGACGCTGCTGTTACTAATATGTTATTTTGACACACAATTAACTGCAAATTTGCTCTAAGCAAAGAGCTCGGGCCCTTGCAGGGTCTACGTGGCACAGATCAGGCAGAATTTGGTCCTGTGCAAACCTCACCCTTCCCGGAGTTTGCCTGCTACCCACAAGGGTAGCAGGGGTGGGAGAGTGGGCACCCAGTAAAAAAGCATGCATCCGCCCACCCAGGGTCCAGCACAGGGCCAGGGAAACCACGGCACAAATCAGGGAAGAACCTGCACAAATCCTTCCAACAGAGCATGCTGAGCAACCTTCTTACAATGGTGGCTCTGACAAAAGGCTGATTTGAGCTTTCCCCAGAGGTGGGGTGAAGCGAGCACATTGGCTTTTATCGCCTCTGAGCTTGGAGAGGGGTGACAACTGGTGCAGAGCCTGGTGGGGAGCCCTGGAGAAGGCACTCTCCAATGAAAGGCATAATCTCCAGCTCCCCAAAGCAGGAGGGGAGGCGGCTTTTATCCCCCACCAGCTAGCTCCCCCCATCCTGGAGGCCTCTGAATGGGAGAAGAGGCTGGAAGGAGAGGCTCCTGCCGCTGCACAATGCCACACAATATTGCTTCTCCCCAGGAGCCCAGAGGAGGCCATGGGCAGACAGCGCCTTACTTTGAAACCAATCCTCCAATCAGCTATTTAAATAAGAAATATAATCTCACTGAACACCAAGAGCTGAGACGCTTCCATTTACAAGGCACTTGAAGAAAGTCCCCAAGCCCCCAGTTTATCAGGACAGCCAGCTTAGGGCTATTTGCCGGGGGTGGGTGCTGGGGAGGGAGGAAGGAGAACTGAAGCTGTCTGTTAGAAATCCAGGCAGGCGGCACTGGTGAACACACACCCAGCGACAGTGTTCTACACCGGGAGACGCGAGAGTCTGTGCATTCTCGGAAACCCTCTGTGCAGATGGGTGGTGCCCTGTGCGTTGTTGTATCTGTGGGGACAAAGGGTGCGTGGTGGTGATAAGCCATACCCAAGGGGGCTCCCTGGCAGCCCAAATTTTGTCTGTTACTGTTTTGCAAACATTGCTTTTAGAAACAAAATGTTCTAAAAGTAGGCTTTTTGAGTGCCTAATAAATTCATCATGGCAGCATTATTGTCAGAGGCCGAATCGTGGTTGAACCTCAGTGGAGGACGTTTTCCGATAAAAAGGGGCCCAGCCAGGAGGGGGGTGGCATGACCTGCCTAAGCTTCCCCACAGCCTGAGCTCGTGGTGCTGCCACCGGGACCCACTGTTTTCTGAGTCTGCAGCCTTTATCTTCCTGTGGAATCTGACCTGTGTGGAGAGGGAGGCCGAGAGCCTGTGACTGTGGTGAATGGAGTGGGCTCTGGAATCGGTGGCCTCCGTGGGGATCCTGGTTCTGCCACTTACCCTCTGTCATCCAGAGCCTCAGTTTTCGTCATGTACAAAATGGGTTGTCCAGACAGACTGAAGTAGTTAGTGCCTGGCAGGTAGACTGCGCCCTGTACAGAATGGCTCTGATTGTGTTTTGGTGTTGGGGTACCTGCCTCCACTCCTGGCTGCTACCAAAGCCCAGGTGTGTGAGACCCTATTGGTCGTGGCGAGTGTGGCCCTGACTGTGTGCAAAGAGGAGCCCTGGGGCATCATGGAGACCAAAATCCACAGTCCAGAGTGCAGAAACTCAGGCCCAGAGAGGGCACGGCACTTACTCTGGGTCACACAGCATGTCAGCCGTAGGGTAGGACAGACTCTCAGAGCACCTCAGCTCAGTTTCTTGCCCCTGTTACTAAAACTAGCTTTTATTGAGTACCTACTGTGTTCCAGGTACCATTCTAGCTCTTTGTATGTGTTTCCACATTTAATCCTACAACAGCCCTATTATAAAGTAGGATTTTCATCCCCATTTTAGAGATGAAGAAGCTGAGGCTTGGAATGGTTTTTAATCTTGCCAAGGACACATAGCGAGGAAGAGGTGAGCCCAGCCGCCTGGCACTGGAGTTCCTTTCTGCCTTCTTGCCTTTGAGGGAGCTTGGCTTAGTACCCTCTCCTGAAGGAACTTCTCCTTGTCAGAGGTGCGAAAAGGAGGTCTCAGCTTCTTTTGGTATTCCCTCCATCTTCAGCAAAGCACCTAAGTGCCTGCTGCACTCCCAGAATGCCAGGGAACATCAGTGAGGCGAGGGAGGAGGGCCCCAAGCCCCCACCCTGTAGTGTGGGAAGGGCTGGTTCACTTGGCTAACTTCCATTAAACGTTTGACGCATCGCAGAGATGCCGAAAGCCATCCATCACCCCCGCCCCCACCTCCGCCTGCCTTCCTCACCTGCTCCCACAGAGGGCGCTCAGCCTGTACTTACTGGCATGTGGGAAGCAGAGGGTGGGAGGGGGAAACCACCTGGCCATGTGTCTGTGGGCTGCCCCCTTGCCTTGTTCAAGGGCCTGAGAAAGAGTCTCGGGGTTGGCTGAGTCATGATAATAATAACAAGAACATCATTTATTGAATGCTTAGTACATTTTGGGCACACCTAAACTTCTTACATATTTTATCTCGTTGACCCCCATGGCCACCAACAGGTACAGTATTAATGTCATTTGACAGATGTGTAACCTCACGTTCAAGGTTCAAGTTTGGTTACTTGCCTGTGGTCACTCTGAAGGCGCTAGAGCCAACTGAGCCCAATTTGCGAGTTCAGGACTCTAGCAAGGGGTGGGGAGGACAGGCACTGAGCTGAAAGGTAGAGTGGAGGGTCACAGTGCACTTGATGGTCAGTGCCCAGTGGGGGACTGGCCAGGGCAGGTCTGAGTACCCCAACACAGGATGGGCAACAGGACAGCTGTCCACAGGTAGCAGGACCCTGTCCCTTTCTCCGCCCAGTTACTACAGACAGAACTGGGCTCCTCGTGGTCCTCCCTCCCCCTCGCTCCCCGTTCAGTTAGTTGCCAGTCTCCCAGCTGTCCCTGCTTATAACCGTCTTTGCATTCACAATATGACTGTATTCCCATGTTATGGCCAGTGCTTTGGGATCGCCCCCGTCTCCTGTTTGTCTCTGGCCTCATCTTGCCGGTGTCATTTCTTCTCCCCACTGTAGCCAGGAGGATTGTTCTAGAGCCTGCATCTGCTCGCTTGTTCTTCTGCTTAAACCCACGCTCACCTCCTCACTTGGGATAAAGCTCCCACGCCTCCTTGCCTTGAGTCACAGGACCACTCACCCCTCCAGGCTCCTCCTGCCCTTGCCCCTGCCTGGCCACCTTCCTGTTCATGCTCTTCTCCTGCTTTGCTCTTAGCAGGAGCACTGCCTTGCACCCCACTGTTTGGCTCATTCCTCCTCCTCATTTAGACCCCAAACTACGTGGACTTTCTTCCAGGGAGCCTTTCCTGATGTGCCAGGCTAGACTACATGTGCTTCCCTCCACCGTGACAGAAACCACACTGTCCCCAGTTGCTTCTCTTCTTGTCTGTCACCCTCTGTTGAGTGTCAGATCTGAGGGGGCAGTGAGTGTGTTCCCCCCACCATTGTTAATCCATTGTTGAGTGCGAGGCCTGCCCCAGAGCAGTCCATGCATGATGAATGACTGACGCCGTGACTGAATGAGTGATGCCTGATCAGATCAAGATGGGTCCTCGAAGGTGTGGTGGGGGTCAAGGCCTCAGACTCAGGGTGCATCTTAGCAGGAGGAAGCAGTGCAGTGTTTTGGAGTTTGAACGCCTGGGTTTAAAACCATCCCCCACTCTTATAAACTATGTGTCCTTCGGTTTCGCTTCTCCATGCCTCAGTTTGTTTAGAGGTAACACTGGGATAATGAAACTCTTTCTCTGGAAACTCTGGAGACAAGCCCTAAAACGAATGCATGTGCAGCACTGAGATCAGTGCTGGGCCCAGAAGGGCATCTGGTAGGGCTCCTTCTGGCGACTGAGCAGGGAGCCAGCCATCCTCTTTGGGCACAGGGCAGGCCCAGGCTAGAGCTTCTCTGAGACCTGGAGGTGGGGCTGGCAGGGCTGGGCTCGGCCGTCAGAGGACTGTGAGGCTTGGATCGTGGGGAACACGAAGCAGGGCAGTTCACCACACGGCCCCCTCCCCCACCTGCTGACACGGACTCTCACCCTCAGCTCATCGCTCCTCTGGACTTAGCCAGAGTCAGAACTGGTAGACACTGAGGCCGTAGGGTTTGGAATGTTGGGTGAGGTGGGACGTGGGGTAGGGAGCAGACCACCATTCACTAGTGATCACTATTGTGAGGCGGCTACTTTTGATCTTACTCAACGTGGTGATTACAGCCCTGGCTTTAATGTCAGACAGGCACCCCCAATTCTGGTGTATGACTGCAGGCACATTGTGTCGAGTAGGAATAAAGTAGCACCCCCTCAACTGTTGCGGTGGGCTTAGGCGGTGTGGTGCAGAGGAAACACCCAGAGCCCCTAGATGCATGCCCACCAGGGGATCTTCGGAGAGCCTCCCTCGTAGACATTACCATCCCCATCTCCGGACGAGGACGTCAGTCCAGGGGAGGTGAAGTAAGGAGCCCAGGGCCGTACAGCCACTGGGGACCAGAGGGGCAGATAACTTTGCCAGGCTCCCACCGAGGAGTTGGGCCTCTGGAGCCACCGGGGGACCGCATATGGTGGATAGCATTTTCCTCATTGCTTTCATGTGGTGTTTCTTAATTTAAAGTGGGAAATTCCACATTCGGCGCCTCATCAATCATTTTTGTGAGCTCAGCTCGGTGGAAAGCACAGAAAACATTTATATTTGTGGCTCAAACTGTCGAAAATGTAAAACAATTTAAATAATATTAACATTTTAAGAGCTTCCACTCATGGCTCTGTGAAATTAACCATTATCTCTTGGAGTGTTTGTTAAAATTCAGCAGTGGGTAAGTGGTGAGGCCCTGTGTGTTTGGCAGGCGGGGCAGGGAGTCTGGTGGCTCCTGTGAGCCCTCCAGGGGCTAGTCCCGCCCGCACCCTTGCCAAGGGGCAGCCCCCTGCAGTGGGAACATAGGCTTCTTGGAGTCTCAGGACAAAGACCTCCCAGCTGGGCTGGGCACTGGAGGTGCAGAGATGAATGTGATGCAGATTCTGCCCTCAAGGGGCTGCAGTAGTGGGGGAGGTAACTGGAAAAATGTGCAATAGAGTGGGATATGTGCTATAAAGGAGAAGGGAGTGCTGGTGTCCTGGAAGCCCTGAAGAGGGAATCAGGAGCACTTCCTGGAGGAGGCAGCATGTGTGCTGACCTTTTGCACCAGGAAGTCACAGAAATGAAGGAACAGATGATCTCTCTAGCCCTTTAAGAACAGAAGCAGATCTGCAATTTCCCCCGTCAGTGAGGCAGAAGGGACTCTGGAGAGGTGGTGCTTCTCTCTGGTTGTGTCTGAGGCCCTTGCACCAATCTCGGGGGTGGGGGATGCTGGTGAGAGGATGACCAGGGGGGACACTTGCTAGGCGGTTGGGCGATGTAGGGGTAACGAGCCTAGAGGAGTTAAGACTCGTGGGAAGAATAATGTTATTTTCAGAGGAATGGACTTTTTTGATGCCTTCAGGAGGAAGATTAGGGTTTTATGGTCAGATGTTACAATTTTTTACTTATTATCTCCTTACCAACTCTTTCCTGTGCTTTCCCACAGAGTCATGATAGATTGACAATAATGAAACTGTAAACTCCCCACCCTTGGGGTATCATGCAGGTGCTGGGGGATGTGTCAGGGACTTGTGAAAAGGGGTGCCAGTCTGGCATGTTCACCTGGCCCTGCTGCGGGCCAGATCCTGGCTAGACACTGTCTCCTTGAAAGAGAGCCAGACCTTGTTGTTGTCCTTGAGGGGGTCATGGACCAAACTGTGTTCTCCCCCAATTCATATGTTGAAGACTTAATCCTCAATGTGACTGTATTTGGAGATGGGGCCTTCAAGGTGGTAATTAATTTTAAATGAGTGTGGAGCCCTAATCTGATAGGACTGATATTCATGTAAGACAAGGAAGAGACAACGTAGACCTCTCCCTCCCCAAGAAGCACAGAAGAAAGCCTGTGTGAGAAGTGAGAAGGGGGCTGCCTACAAATCAGAAAGCAAGCTCTCACCAGAAACCGATGCTGATTGCAACTTGATCTTGGACTTCTGGCCTGCAGAACTGGGAGAAAACAAATTTCTATCATTTAAGTCAGTCTGTGGTACTTAGTGATGTGAGCCTGAGCTGACCAATGCACACGGTTTGGTGTGGAAGGCACTAAAGTTGCTGATTATAATGCAGCAAGATACAGGGCAGAATGGAGCTAGGCACACGGAAGAGGAGCCTGGCTTGGCCAGGTGGGCATCAGTGGAGGCTCCCTGGAGGAGGCAGGGTGCTAGGGGCAAGTGTAGGAGGATGAGGAGGAGCTAGAGAGAGGTGTGCCAGATGGAGGGGACAGAATAACTGTGTGACTGTATTTGGAGAGGTAGCCTTGTACTGGAGCTCATGGTAGGGAGGGAATGTGAAAGAAAGAGAGGTGGGGGAACAGGCGAGTTCCACCTGCCAGGTCAGGCCCTTCAGCACCTTTCTGTGAAGGCCATTTATAATTCAGTGCTCTGCAGACTCCTTGCCTGCCAGAGGACTTCGTTATTAGTGACTAACTTGCTGTGTGACCTTAGGGAAGTCATTTAACCTCTCTGTACCACAATTATCTCATTTGTAAACCGGGGAGAAGGACCCTGCCCTGCCCTCCTCCAGGACGCTTTGTGGGCTCAGCAAGCTAATGCATGCAAAATCCCCACAGTAGCACACAGAAACGAAGGTGTTGTTACTATGTAACCACCCCGACTCCCTTCAGAGAAACGTGGAGTCAATTGGAGTCTTGAAGGATGTCAGAGAATTGGCTGCTCTCTGAAGCTTGACATAGAGACCCGTCTTTTCATTGTACTCCTTTCATATCACTGTTGGCTCGATAAAAGAAGGGGAAGGAATCTTTGATATGTCTAAATATTCCGCTCCCTCCAAGACGGGAGGAATTCCGAGGAAGAGCTATTATTAGAGGCTGAGCTGGAAGCAGCCGCCTTTGGCAGATCAGAGCTGTCAGCTTGCATAAACAGCCTCCTGCGCCTCAGAGCCGGCCCGGCAACAGGGGCCTTGGCACAGAGTTGGTGCTCCAGCCCTGCTGGTTGAATTGTGATGGTGCTGACCTGGGAGGCAGGAGGGACAGTCTGGTCCCAATTCTGCATCCACTTTGCTGGGCAACCCAGGGCAAGTCACTTACCCTCTCAGAACTAAGTAAAGACAATATGGTTCTTACTAACAGAGAGGGCTTCCATGTACTGGAAAAATCATATGCAGCGCAGTATGTTGAGAGGTGCTCAAGCACAGGTTGCTAGCACCCTGGGTGTTGTCGAAGCCAGAACATTTTCTCTCTGGGAAGGGTACATCCTGGGAGTGGGTTCTTCCCAGACCTCTCATCAGAACCACTTGGGAGCTTGAAAAATCACACTCCCAGATACCACTTCAGGACTACAGAGTTGGAATCTCTGAGGTGAGTCCTGGGTCTCTCTTTAGTAAGCTGCCAGTGACATGGATGTCAGTGGCCCAGCATCTGGGGCTCCATGCTTGGCTCAGACATGCTGTGATTCCCTGAGAACAGGGGCAGGGTACAGCCTGGTGAATCCAGCTCTTTCCCCATTTGCTTCCGGGCCACACTTAGCCCTCTGGGAGCCTCTAGTCCATAGACTGGGCAGATGGTGGCCAAACACTTCTCCTGGCCAGCTTTGGCTGGGGACAGTTTCTTCCGTATCAGTCTCAACTAAATTGCCATGGAGCCAGCTGGCTATCCTTGTAGAGATCAACTGGGGAGGGCTTCCAGCGACTGAGAATGGGCCTCACTGGGCTTGTTTCCAGTAAATCGCTAAAGTGTCTTCACTTAGAGAGAGCTTCATAGGGACAGGCCTGGAAAGGCCTTGATATGTCACCTAAATCTAAAGCCTCTTGTTTCAAAGTAAAGAAATGGGTTCAGTAGGGCCAACCTGGTTACTTGAACCAGAATCTCTGTCCTGTTGGATTAATTCTGGTTCATCTGGGACCTGGGTTAACTGAAAGGAGGCAGAGCCCCGTCAGGTGTACATACCTTAGAATCTTCGTGTTCTAATGCAGGCCAACATCCTGGGGCAGATTGGAGCCAGTCCCTGTCCTGGGTCTAATGGGTACATTTGACCAGGCCTGTTGCATCACCAGGTTTGCAGAATTCTCTCCCTTCTCTAGTGCAATGCATCACGATCTGCCTGTTTCTGCCTTCTCTCCCTTCCCCATAAAAGCCGGCATCCCAGTAGGAGCGAGAGTGTAGTTCCCTGCCCTGACTGCTCTTTAGAATCCCTTGGGGAGCTTTACAAATCCCTGTGCCCAGGCTGCACCCTTGAACAGTTAAGTCAGTGGCTTGGGGGAGACCAGGCAGCAGGTGGTCCCACTGGGCTGCCGGGTGGGAGGACTGCTACCACTCCAGGGCAGCGGGTCAGCCGGCGGCAATTTTGCTCCCCAGGAAACATGACAATGTCTGGAGACGTATTTGATTGCTGCAGCTGGGGAGATGCTACCGGCTTCTGGTGGGTAGAGGCCAGCGATGCTGCTACACGTCTTGTAATGCACAGGATGGCTCCTGGCAAAAAAGAATAGCTTAGGACTTTGGCTCTCTGAATGGTGCTCTTTCCCCAGTAGAGTATGGCAGGGACACACCCATTCCTCAGCTAAGCCTTTCACATGCCAGCTCTGGGTGAATTTCTCTGACCTCTTTGAGGCAGGATCTAAACCAGGGTGTCAAACTCATTTTCACTGGGGGCCACATCAGCCTCGCAGTTGCCTTCAAAGGGCCAAATGTAATGTTAGGACGGTATAAATGTAACTACTCCTTAACAGTTAAGTGAGAACTCGGTGCTGCCACCGGGTAGAAACAAGGCGCCGGGCTGGATAAAACAAGGTGGAGGGCCGGATTTGGCCCACAGGCCTTGTGTTTGCCACCTGTGCTCTAAACGTATGGTACTTACAATCTGAGTTACCTTACTTCATGACTAGAGTGGCCCCAGACAATGGTTCTCAAAGTGTTCCAGGCCAGCAGCAGCAGCAGCAGCAGCTCCTGGGGACTTGTTACGAATGAAGAGTTTTAGGTCCTGCCCCAGACTTGCTGAATTAGAAACTGAGGGAGGGCCTCAGCACTCTGTTTTGACCAGCCTCCAGAGGATTTTGACACTCTGCCCTCTGAAGTGGGGGAAACCCTGATCTAAGAGATCCTGAAGCCAGTGTGCAAACGCCAGTCCCAGAGAGGAGGTGGGACTCGCCAGAGGCTGTGGTCAAACACAGGAATCCCGGAGTCCTGCACCTTTAATAGCCAGGGCTCTAGGCTGGGCGCGGCGAGAAGGGCCTCCATTAGCAGCGGAGCTCTCACCTGCTGTAACAGAGAGGCGCTGAGGTTCAGCTGAGCATTGTTCATCTTGGGGCAGTGTGCTCATGCGCGCGGGAGAAGAACCCGGGCTGCTCTTCGCGTGCCAGAGTGGAAGTGGCCCCCATCACTTCCGCCCACTTTCCCCCCAGATTGTTTGGGTGGTGTCTGGACTGAGCTTACCTGCCTCCGAAATGCCAGTGAGAGGTGGAACCAAGTGCTGTTGGTGGCAATGCTTTCTGCTACAGGCCCTGTTGTCACAAGAGATGTCCCACTCAGGTGGCCTGTGTATTGTGAGTCATTGTGTCATAAATGCCAACATTTATAAACAATTTCCCTCTTTTACAAATGTCATTCTCGATCACATTCAGATTCGTTCTCTTGAGAGGGAATGAAAGGGCTAGTTGCATGTTGCAGCCACCCCCAGAATTCCACAGGACCCCGTGAGAGAGCCCACAGGTCTTAAAGTCGACTTTCTCCAGGGCCCAGGCAGGTTCAGAGTGTGTCCGAGGGTGCGAGGGTCTGCATCGTCAGAGGGGCGACTGCCACTCAGATCCGGGCTATGGGCTATTTGCTGGAGACATTCCCTAGTTTTCTAGAGAAAGCAAAACATTCTGGCATTTTTAATATGTGATTTCTGACTTTTAAATTGTTGGTAACTAGTTCAGAGTTTCTAAAACTCTGTGATTTCAAACAAAATCCAGTTGGGGCTGGGTTTTGTTTGAAATCACCAGTCTGCCGGGACCTAGAAAGCACCCCATGCAGGTGAGCCTCCCCGGCCTGGCACAGGTGCTGGGCTGACGTTTTTGGTGCTGTGTGCATGGTGTGTGCGAACATTGGGAAGCTTAGGTGAGAACAGGTGAGAGTAAGGGATGGAGTTCTTTAAGGTGCTGGGAAAATGTTACCTTAAAGCCTCCCTGTAACCCATACACCCCATACTACAACCATACCTCACCTTCAGTATTTTTCATTTCTATTAATTTTTGGTGTGTTTACACAGAAACATAGGGGTTGGTACATTGTATAATATTACAACACGGATCAGTGAGCACACTGAAGACAGCAAGAATAAATGAATGGCAATGAATGAATGAATATTGTTGTCAGGTTTGGTTCCTTCTGAGGGCCATGGGAGAGAGTCTGTTACATGCCTTGCCCCTAACTTCCGGAAACCTCAGGTGTTCCTTGGTTTGTAGATAGTATTCTCCCTTGTCTTCATTTTGTCTTTCCTCTGTGTGTGTCTGTCTCTGTGTCCAAATTTTTCCTTTTTTTATAAGGACACTAGTCATATTGACTTAGGGTCCAGTCCAATGACTTCATCTTAACATGATAATCTGCAGGCCCTATTTCCAAATAAGGCCACATCCACGGTACTGGGGCCAGGACTTCAACATCTTTTTCTGGGACACAATTTGACCATACCAGAATTCAAAGCCAGGATGCAGGGAGGGCTTCCAAGAGAGGGTAATGTTCAGGCTGGGCACTGACGATGGGTCAGGAGTTCTCCAGGTGGAGGAACAGGAAGGCAACCCTACATTCTGGACAGAGGTCTGATGTAAGGCTGTGTTTGTGTGTTACCACATGTCATGCACCGAAGGAATACTCTGCATCTCTTTTTAGACATCCCAGAATTCAATTGTGGCACTAATTTAGATGATCTTCCCTCTCTGAGTCTAAATTGTCAAGGGCTGACTGCCCAATTAGCGGCAAACAGCAAATATGTATTGAGAACCACTTTGTGATAGGAATATTCACTGGGGACTTAGAGACTAATAAATCAGAGCCTTTGCTCCCTAGGAGCTCATAGGTCAGTTAAACACACAGTGAACCTACACAAAAAGATAACTAATTAAATCAGAATAAGAAAGTTATGTCATAAGTGTGACGTGAGTGGGAGAGATGAGTCTTATTAGCTGTTTATAAGAGAGAACTGGCTCAGGGGGCTGGAGCAATCATGGAAGGCTTCCTGGTACAGGAGGACTCTGAGTTGGTATTTGATAGAAGGCTTGGATATATATATAGAAAGAGGAAGAGAATGGGATTTTAGATAAGGGAAACAGCATAGCTAGGATTGCTGGAAGCCAGGGATTGGAGAATGATAGAGCCTTGAGTGCCAGGTTGGTAGGTTGCCTTGCATGCCACCAGAGGACCTGGCTGCTGGTATTCTCCCACAGGTGGGCAGATTGTGTGTGAGGCCCTGCAACTGGGTTTGGCTGGCACTGTGACAAATCCTAATAATGCAAACCCTGGGGCTAGCAGGGGGTGGTGCAAATGCCCCCACACTCTGAACTTGAGGCAGATGCCACCAGATGACTGTTTGAATCGCAGCTTGAGTCACTCGATAAGAGCAGACATCAAAAGCAGGCAATTGCTCTTCCTGCCACAAAGGGCACTCCGGGAGGGACTGCCCTGCTGAGAGCTCATCGCAGCAGTTGCCCTGCAGGGCCCTCGGTGGTGGTGGCATCCTAAATTCACAGCTATTAAGTTAAATGACCGCCTTCACTAGCACAGCAAAGCACCAGCCCTCTGTCAGTTCTCAAACCTGCGGGAGCCCCGATTTATCCCTTGGCACCACCACCTTACCCTCCTCCTTGGCCTTGAGAAGATGGAGGGAACACTGCCCCATGGGTTGGGAAGGAGAATGCCCACCACTAGGCAAGGAAGGAGAGAGCTTAAGATGTATGCCCACAGCAAGGGTGACCTCTCTAAAGGGCCCAGGGAGGGGAGCTTCTTTTCTTTTATTAATTAAAAATGCTGTATGCTTATTGGAACTGTTACTCTTCATAATTTATTAAATGTGATCATAGGTCAATATCTTCATTCTGTTACATTTTTGGATACATTCATTTGTGTAACATGAAACTTCTTATAAAGTTAAATAAGAATTAAAAGTACAGCGAAGAACACAACCATGATCTGTGCAAGAGGATTCATCATCATGCACCCTAGTCCCCACGTAGGTATGTTTTCTGTTCATGGGTTTCCCAAACTTCGACTCATTTTCATGTCGGAGAATATAGAGTGGCTCCTCTGACTCTGACTGGCCGAATGCCCAGCCACTGTGTTATCCATTTGGGTTAACCAGTGATACTGGTCCACAGGTGTACAGCAGCAGGCCCAATGACCCCGGGCTTCTTAGGCAGTGCACAACCTACAGGGCGTGGGCGGAACCCCAGCCTGGGCCCTGGGAGCCTGGGTTCTAGTCCTGGCCCAGCACCGATTCACTGAGGGACCTTGGGCCCAGCATTTCTTCCTGAGCCTCGGTTTCCTCTCTAACAAATGGAAGACATGATGTCTGTTGTAGTGATCAAATATTTTGATATTGAATGAGAAAGAGTCCCAAGACAAATTTTCTGTCTTTTGAGTGTTTCAGAAAACTTATAAGCAATACAATTCTAATCTCTCGGAACAAATACAGTAAGGTGGAGGGTGATTGAGGCCGATAACCCTCCTCCCTCCATCAGAGTCCCTGACAGAGACAGCCTCTGATCCCATCCCATTTGTGTATTGGCGTACAGACCTTTCATTCCATGATCGAGCACTGGGAACAGACTGACCAAAAGTGAGCTATTGCCAATTAAAGTCGTCATCATTAAGTCAGCATGTAAAACTTACGGACTGACATTAGATGCCAGCAGGAATGCAAATCCCCATGAACCTTTCTAGGAGCACACATATTAAGCAAATGTTTCCGCTCAGTCAAGAAGGGCAGCTCCTTTAAGATCCATCTCCTCCAGGAAGGCCCCTGCTTTCTCCATACACTACCTCCCTACTTGTGCCTCTGCACAAAGTGTGTGTGTTTGTGTGTGTGTGTGTTTACTAGTGTGTCTGTGTACTTCTCAGACTGTGGGCACCTCTGGCTTGAGGACCATGTCATTTCTGTGACCCCAGAACCTGGCACAGGGCCTGGTGGGAGTAAGTGATCAGCAAATAAACAGTGAATCGAAATCCTTGCTGAGCTCCTAATGTGTGCCCAGCACTGTGGGGAAAACTGAAGACTAGTCTGGTCATTACCCCAAATGTGTTCCCAGTAGAAAAACAGAGTGGCCAGCAGGGCTGGCAGTGCGGACGGCGGGTGGGCAGTCAGGAAGGGGAGGTGGCTATCCTTGGAGAGGGGCTCTTGGCCGGAGCCATGAAGATAGTCAGGAGTTAGCAGTGGGGAATATAGGGGACATTCCAGGGGAATGACAAACATTCCTCAGCGCTGCGGAGAGGCAGGATTTCTAGGAGACGAATCTTGTTCCACCCTCCCAATAGTGGTTTGTAGATATTATCTCTGTTTTACAGAGGAAGACACTTGGGTGTCACCAGATTGAGTGATTTTCCATGGTTACACACAGTGTGGGATTTGAGCTCAGGTGTGTCTCAGGCCCAGGGCCATGCTCTGTGCAGGCCAGAAGAACCCCAGCCATTTGTGGGCAGAGGAGAGAGTGGGTGTGGTGGAGAACAGCAAGGGGAAAGAGGGGAAGGGATTGGCCAGGGACACTGTGGGGCCTTGCCCTTCCAAAGGTCATTTCCAAGTCCCGACTAGGCCGTGGGACTTCTAGCCTGAAGGGCTAGCTTTTGCTCCCCTTGGGCAGATGAAAGCTCTGAGACCAGGGAAGAGAGTGTGCTTTGCTGCTCTGCTGGAAATAACTTAGGAGAGTCACTGATGGAATGGGGATGTCTCCTCAAGAATGTCAGCTCTATGAGGGTAGAGACTGCCCACTTGCTCTGCATGGTACTCCTGGGACCAGAAGGGACCCTAGCTCACAGCAGATGCTCAGCAAACACTTGCAGAATGAAAGAATAAATGAACAAATAGGCTAACAAATGAGTGGATGTAGGCACTGGCCAAGCATTGTGAGGGTGCGTGTACATAAGTTGGCACTGCTGCCTTTAGATTAAAAGCTGGACGACATGAGGAGTTTCAGCAACGGCATCTTCTCCACTTGCAACACAGAGACAGCTGCAGGGAGTGAATTGATTAAGGAATTGCTCTGTCCTGGGAACAGTCTCAGGTTCCGGTACATTTACTCATCCAACAAATATTAGTAGGAATGAGGCAGCAGCATCCTAGGGAATACAGCAGTGTTGAGCAATCAAGGTCCCTGACCTCAGGAAGCTTATTTCCTCATGAGGAAGGACAGAGAATAGACCAGAAAGCAAAACAACAACAACAACAGCAACAGCAAAACCAGGCGGGAGATGAATTTAGTGATAATTGCTATGAAGACAACAAAGGAAGGTAAGATTGATTGGTCTGGGGGTTGTTTTAGAAAGAGGGTGTCAGGAAAAGCCTCTCCTGATTGGCGCCATTTGAATTGAGTCTTGCTTGGTGCAAATGGGCTGGATGGGGAAGATCTGGAGGAAGAGCATCTCAGGTAGTGCAAACTGCATGTGCAAAGGCTCTGGAGCAGATAGGGGCTTGCGTGCTGGAGGACCAGAAGCAGGCTGCTGCGGCGGGGGGCCCAGAGAGTGATCAAGGAGAGAGTGGGAGGAGAGGAGGTGAGTTAAATAGGTGGGACCCATCATATAGGGCTGTGTGCAGGCAAGGTAGTTGAGTTTTTGTAAATTCTACAGGAGGGTTTTGGTCAGGCCAGTCTCAACATTCTCACATTTAAGTGTTTAAAAGACAAGAAAATCCACTAATTAATGATGCAAGTGTGATAGATGCTATGAAGGAGAGGTGAAGGATGTCATGGTAGTGATTGCGGGGGATTGGGATCTGTCAGAGGAGGTGACGTTGAGTTGAGATCTCAAGGCAGCTAGACAGGGACACTGTGGTGCAGCATTCCTGCTGAGTGTGGGACAGAGTGGCTGAAACGGACCAAGTAAGAGGTGTGTTCTGTGAGTAAGGCTGGTAGGATGGTCAGGAGGCAGATGGGCCAGGCCTCTTGGCTGTAACAGGGAGGGTTACTGGCCCTGGGGAGCCTTTGAGGGGCCACAAGGAAGAGTGACGGGATCAGATGGGCTCTTTAGAGGGACTTCTGTGGTGGGGAGCCCGCTGGAGAGGGTAGGGGTGGCAGCAGGGAGACCAATCAGGAGGATATTAGAGTCCAGAGCCAGGAAATAGCAGTAAAAAATGCACAAATATGGACAGATCAGAAAGCTTCCTGGGATCTGGTAGGACCTTCCTAAGGAGAAAGGGGACCCTCTCAGAGAGGAAAGGAGACCTATAGTGGTTTGGACGGTGGCCCTGCCACAGAAGATATGTCTACCTGGAACCACAGAATGTAGTCTTATTTGGAATAAAGGTCTTTGTCGATGTCATTAACCAAGGATCTCCAGGTGAGATCGGTCTGAATTAGGCTAGGCCTAAATCCAAAGACAAGTGTCTTCAGAGAGCCAGAAAAGACCCAGAGACATGGAGAAGAAAGTAAAGTGAAGACAGAGGCAGAGATTGGAGTGATGTGGCCACAAGCCAAGGAATACCAGGAGCCACCAGAAGACGGAAGAGTCTCCTCCTACGGTCTTTGGAGGGAGTGTAAACCCACCAACATCTTGGTGTCAGACTTCGGGCCTTCAGGACTGTGGGAGAATGCACTTCTGTTGCTTTAAGCCACGGTGTTTGTGGTCATTTGTCTCAGCAGGAAGCTCTTACAAAGCCCAACAGGAAGCCTGGCTGACATGCTCCAACGGTGGCAACCTTCAGCTGGCATCTCTTGAAGGGCTCTGCTCTGCTGCTGTTTTGCTTCACTCCCCCGCCCACCCCCACCCCCACCCCCATTTGTATTAGAATAAGATTGAATTTTCTAGCTTGGGTTACGAAGCTTTCAGATCTGGAAACTGTGGCCATTAATCAGCTGTCACGGGATGTCGTAAACAAGAGGCTTTAAAAACCATGTTTGCTTTTTAGGCTGATAATACTTGGAGGTGAAGCCGGAGAGTTATACATAATGCATGCATTTTAATGGGCCGCACACTACAGCCCTCCTTAGTCGGAATGATTCGTTTTAATGTTCAAAATAAATATCAGAGACAATTTGCCAACAAAGCTGATTTTCTTCGCCCACCATTAACTTAATCTTTATACCTCTTTATACCTCAGCTTAATGACAAAGGGTCTGGGGACGGGAAGGGGGGCTTCGTATTGCAAGTGAGCGGGGGCGGGTAGAAGCAGTCTGTGTAGTTATGACACAACAGTTCCTGGGGAGTCTTCGAGGGGCGAAGTCCTGGAGTAATTGCTCCGATATTAGATCAAGTGGTGTTGCCAATATCTGACGGTATGGACCTACAGAAAAGCAATTTCATAAGCTAAACAGAGAAAAGTTTCCTGGTTTGTGTGCTAAATGAGACCTTGTGCTACATATGCCCTTTACTGTACAGGTGGAGTAACTGAGGCCCAGAGAGCTGAGGATCATGGCCGCTGAGCTCCATGTCAGCTGAGCTCCACGCTCCCTGGGGCTTCGTGCTGTGCTCCCAGCCCAGGGTTTTCCCTTGGAAGGTGCCCATATTGTACCTAACCCCTTTCCGCCACAGTCTGTCCAGCTCCTGCCGCTGGTGCCTTTGCCCTCAGAGCCCCTTGCTGCCCTTTGAAAGGCAAATATCAAAGGCATACCTTGTTTCTGTCCCCAGCTTCCTGGGGTCCTGAATCCTGAGGAAAGGCCAATAAACCCATGGCCCGCCCTGGTCATGGCACCCCGGGCACCGCTAGCAGCCTCACTCATCCTTAACGTGCAACTGCGGGAATCAGGAACACAGACTGACCATTCCTTTGTTTTGATAACTGATTCATAACCGGAGTCAGGTGTGACCCCTGCCTTCTTGACGCTTGCTGAAGGTAGGATGGGTAGACAGGCTGAATATCCCTTAACATTTAGAGGCTGATCATTTTAATTCACTTATTTATATCCTTGGAGATTGCTGGTGGGTGGTGGAGGAAGTCAGAAGGGAGATAGGGCTGAGCATGAGCAGGTCTAGTCAGGGAGTGGGATTTGGTAAATAAAGCTGATTTTAAGCAAAGTTACCTTGCAAAACAGAGATGTGTCTCCTCCTTTGCAGCTCCCCAGGAAATGAATAGGTGCTTGATGGTGAGTGTGCATGTGTTGGGCGATAGGAATGGTTTCCAGAGAGCCCTATCTGAGAAGCTGCTGTAGCTGGGGCACAGAGGCGGGAAGCCCTGGCCTTGTCTTGCCCACCTATTCAGACTAAGTACAAGGCTTTGCTTCTTCTACTGCAGAGGTAGATCCCTCTTCCAGAATGAGCTGCAGAGAAAAGAACATGAGCTTCAGAGTCAGGTATTCTTTCCTTAGTTCATTAAAGAAGTATGGAGTCTTCAAGTGCCAGATGTTATGCTAAGATTCAGGAGAAATTCACCTAGAACTCCAGGTTTCTGGCTTTCTAGAAAAATTGTAAGGTCTGGCTCATGGCCACAGTCCTGCAGCCATTGGTGAGTCCTGGGCTGTGGCCACTCTCCCTCCCATCACCTTTGTCTAAGGGCTGTCAAACTCATTTTCACCGCTGGCCACATCAGCCTCGAGGTTGCCTTCAAAGGGCTGAATGAAATTTTAGGACTGTATAAATGTGACTACTGCTTAACTCAGGGCAAGGAGGTTGGTGCTGCCGCCGGGCAGAAACAAGGTGCCAGGCCGGATAAAACAAGGTGGAGGGTCGGATTCTGCCTGCAGGCCTTGTGTTTGCCACCTGTGGTCTAGCTCATGGCACTCCTCTGGGCAGCCCGCCTGTCCCATGCCGGCACTTGATTTTGAGAATCCTGATTTAGTCTCTGCTTCCTGTACACAAACAGAGGATGCGGTAGATGCCAAAGAAATTCTTGTGTTTGTTGCATGAAACTGACTCTAGATGGTTCTCCTTAGAAGGTCCTGGACTTCCTCCAGACATCTGCATAGCTCAGTCCAAGTGCCCTGGGGTTCCAGAGGAGAGCAAGCCCTTCCCCAGGGAGACAAGGTCAGGGAGGAACCCCAATGGGCCACCACCCACCTCAGGAATCCTAGGAGAAATGAGGACACAGCACTATGAGCACAAGGCTCATTGAGAATGCAAACTCACTCAACTGTTTGGAGAGTGATTTGGCTACATATATGAAAATTTGATGAGCCCATGCCTTTTGGCCTAGCTGTTCCAAGGCCACATTCCGCAGATGTGTTTGCAAAAGTGCATCAAGATAGAGGCACAAGCCTGAGTGTTACATAAATGTTGTGACAGCAACTAGAAACCACCAGTGCTCATTGGGAGCTGAGTATATGAGAAACAAGATGTGGTGCTTCCATGCCAAGTGGCTGCAGGAGAGAATGGAGAAGCTGTTTTTGTGCTGATATGGAGAGATTCAGAGATGCGTTCTCAGCAAATTAAAGCAAGGAGCAAAGCAGTGTATATATGAACAAATTTGTGTATACAAAAAAGAACGGTTGAAAGCATGGCCTTTGGCACTGCCTAGCTGGGTGTGTGTTTCTGCTCTGCCACTTACCAGCTGTGTGACTTGGGAATGTTGCTTAACCTCCCTTGGTCTGGTTACTTGAAATGTAAGATGGAGCTAATAATAGCATCTGATCATAGTGGTTGTGGTTGTGAGGACTCAAAGTGTTAATGCATATAAAGTGTGAATTGGGCTGGGCCCAGAGTAAGATCTCATTAACTATTATTATTACTTCATGTGCTTATGTAATTTTTTCTGGAAGAACACACAAAATGTTAGCAGGGGCTAGTTTGGGCCTTGAGCGGGATCTGTGTGGGAGGAAAGACTTACTTTTTATTTTATACCTTTATGAACAGTTCAAAATTTTTATCAGAGGGAGTTTTTACTTTTATTTCAAAATTAGTTAAAACACACACACACACACAACAGGAAGCTATTTCTTTCTGGAGAAAGACAGGAGCTGGGGAAGTTAACTGAGTGGTTATATTGGAGGGGTTATATTGGAGCTGGATCTTAAGGGACCATCCAGGCAAAGAAAAGGGCCAGGCTAGGCGTTTCTGGGAGGAAGAACTGGCATACAGAAATGTCCTGAGGTAGGAAAGATCATTCAGAGCTGTGTAGGGGTGGTGGTTGTTTCAGGTTTCAGAGTCACAGAGGAGCAGCTGGGGATGGGGGGTGAGGCTCATTAAAAGTGCTTGTGGATAGGGCCCGGGCCTCATGTATTCAAATGCATGTATGTTCTCAGGTGATGGAGAATGGATGATATATTTTTTAGCTGGCTATGAAAATGCAACATTCCTATTTCTCAGATAATAAAACTGAGGCATAAAGAAGTGAAATAACTTGCTCAAGGTCACATATCAAATTAGGGGCACAGAGGATCTCTTGACTTTTTTTTGTTTTAAGATTTTATTTCTTTATTTTTAGAGAGGGGAAGGGAGGGAGAAAGAGAGAGAGAGAAACATCAATGTGTGGTTACTTCTCACGTGGCCCCTACCAGGGACCTGGCCTGCAACCCAGGCATGTGCCCTGACTGGGAATCAAACCGGCGACATCTGCTTTGCAGTACGAACCCAACCAACTGAGCCACACTGGTCAGGTTGATCTCTTGACTTTTCATGTTATGTTCTGGTATAGAGTGCATGCTTCATCAATCCCACCAGATAGATTCTCAGTATAAGATTTGGGAAACTGAGGTTTGGGGGGAAGAATATTTATTAATTTCTATATACCTGTATATTTTTATATGATAATCCTCATTTGACCATTAGCTCTGGGAAGTCATTAACCATGACTGTTTTGTGGACTAATGCATGCCCCAGGGCCCAGGGCAATGTGTGGCATATAGTAGGCACACAGTGAGTGTTTGTTGAATGCATTAATAAATAAGGTTACAGGGGAAGTCAGAGACAACTAGAACAGGAAGCCAGGTCTCTGGGCCCTGAGTCTGGGGTCTAGCCATTGCACAAGAAAACCTAGACTCTTGGGGCTGGGACGGAGCCTGAACGCTGTTGTGGGTTGAAGTATCCAACCCACCTCCAAAAGAAAAATATGTTGAAATTCTAACCTCCAGTTCCTGTTGTGACATGGAAATAGGGTCTTGAAGATTTTTTTTTCCTTTTATTTATTTTTTATTTTTTATTATTTTTTAAAGATTTTATTTATTTATTTTTTAGAGAGAGGAGAAGGGAGGGAGACAGAGAGGGAGAGAAACAGCAATGTATGGTTGCCTCTCACATGGCCCTCACAGGGACCTGGCCCGCAACCCAGGCATGTGCCCTGACCGGAAATTGAACCGGGACTGTCTGGTTCCCAGCCTGCACTCAATCCACTGAGCTACACCAGCCAGGGCGGGTCTTGAAGATTTAATCAAGTTGAGAGGTCATATTGGTCAGGGTGTGGCTATACTGGATTAGGATGGCCCCTAAGCTCAATGACTGGTGTCCTTGTAAGAAGAGAGAGATATGGCCCTGGCTGGTATAGCTCAGTGGATTGAGTGTGGGCTGGGAAGCTCCCGGTTCGATTCCCAGTCAGGGCACATGCCTGGGTTGCAGGCCAGGTCCCCAGTGAGGGCCATGTGAGCAGCAACCATACGTTGTTATTTCTCTCCCTCTCTGTCTCCCTCCCTCCCCCTCTCTCTAAAAATAAATAAAATTTTTAAAAAATAATAAATAAATAAATAAATAAAAATCTTAAAAAAAAAAGAAGGGAGAGATATGAAGACATGGGGAAGAATTTCATGTGAAGACAAAGGCAGAGATTGGAGTTATGCTGCCACAAGCCAAGGAACGTGAAGGATCATTGGTTAACACCAGAAGCTAGAAGAAGCAAAGAATACTTCCCTAGAGACTTTGGAGGGAGTATGGCTCTGCTGACACCTTGATTTCAGACTCTGGCCTCCAGACTTGTGAAAAAACACATTTTTGTTGTTTTAAACCACCCAGTTTGTTAGGGCAGCCCCAAGAAATGAACCCAGGTATCTGAAAGCAGGACCTGGGTTTTGTGGAGTGTGTTGTTCTAAGAGAATGAATGAATGAGTGAATGAATGAATGAATGAATGAGTGAATGCATGCATTAAGGAGATGATCTGGTCCAGCCTGTCATAAAGACCAGAGAGGGCAAGAGCTTGACAAAGCTGCACAGTTGGTGGGCCCAGGGCCAGCTCATGGAAGGATCTCGAAAACTATCAGCTGGATGACTGATACAGTCACTCGGCCTGACTCAGGGCTCTGGGCCAGCACACCTCTGTGGGACCCATTCCCTCCTTACCAGACTGAGTGGTGCTGGTTGGGGTGGAGGGGGCTGGAGAGAGCTGTACTATGTCACCAGGCAGTTTTGCAGGGATGAGGTCATCTTTTCAAGCCACCACATGTGTTGGTTACATCACTCACTGTGGCTCCCTCAGATGACACTACACCTTCGCTGAACCCTCACACATGCCTGTGGACCACAACGGGGCCTCTAGGAGCCCTATTCTTTCTTCCCAAGGTGAGAGGCCCTGACCAGGGTTTGAGCCCTGATGCTGCTGCCCACGTTGGCAGTGTGCCCCTTGGGTCAGTACCTTCCCTCTTCAGTGCCTTGATTTCTTCCTCCTACCCTATGGGCTCCAGTGCTATTTTTGGAGTGGCAGGTGGAACAGTGTGATGGGGAAGAGAGAAGGATCTGCTCCACTTTGACCAGCTGTGTGAGCTGGGGGCAGGTTGCTCACCTGTCTCAGCCTTGTGCTCCTCCCCTGTCAGGTGGAGCAAATAATCCAGCCTTCCTCTAGTTTACAGTGAGGACTTAATGATGTTGTGCACGTCAAGTACCTGAGACAGTACCTAGCATGTAAATGTAATGGAAGTGTGGCCTTTGCTTTTATTACCTTTTCAGTCATCGTTCCCATCCTGGTACCGGGAGTTCCAAAGGTAAAGTGTTTTGTGCAGCTGGAACATGCTGCCTCCAAGACTTTGCACATGCTGTCCATTTCCCTGCAGTGTCCTCCCACAGCCTTCTGCATTGAGAGCAGCTGACCACCCTTCAAGTCTCAGCTCTACTGACCTTCCCTTTTTCTTGAACTCTCTGTCCTCTGGGTACTATGGAGGGCCTTGTGCCCTATGGTGCAGGCCCTCCCTGTGGTGGGCCCTGCCTACTTGCTCCCAGACCACTGCAGGGGCCAGACCCTCTCTCTGCCCCTCACACAGCATAGCTGCACATGTCTCTCCCTGGCTTCAGTTCCCTAGAGGGCACAGGGTGCCTAGATCAGGCCCTGTCCTTCCCCAGCCTCAAGAGGCAACAAGCCCTATTTTTCAGAGAGAGAGAGAGAACAGTGACTGGGAGAGGCAAAATACCTTGGTTGAATTCCCAGCTCTGCCACTCCCCATCTCTGTGACTTGCATGCCTCTGAGACTCCTTGTTGCCCTCTGTGAAATGGGAATGCTAATGGCACCTGCCTGGCAGATTGTTGTGGAGGTCGTGTGGGTTGCTATCTGCAGGTGACTTCTCCTAAGTTCTAAGAGTTAACTGTTTCTATTGTTATTGTTATTGCTATGGTTATGAACTCTCCCAAGGCCTCACAGGGAAGTGGGGTATCGTGGCCAGAATGGGTCACCTGATGCCCAAGTCCAGCCAATTTGCGCCTGCTGGTCTTCTTCCCACCTCTGAGGCAGGCTGAGCAACACTTGGATTTCCTGTGGGGAAAGGAGACCCCATGGGAGCTGGCAATGCCCTGCTCTCCCACAGGGGTGGCTCTGGAGAAGGGAGGCAGGTGAATGGAAGATGATATTGGAACAACAGAGCCTCCTGTTTACTGTGAGATACCTTAATATTGTGACTTGCTTCTGAGCTGCCTCCCTGTGTCTCACCCTGCAGATATGCTCCCTGGGGGTCACACACGACTGGCTGGCTCCCTTCTCAGGAAGTTCCCAGGAGCAGCTGAGGGAGGGTGAGTTTTGCCTGTTTCCTCTTTTTCCTTTTTGCATGTTAATGCCTGGCTAGCACAGTGGCAGTTGGCAGAGGCAGAGAGGACCTAGCTTGGGAGCTGGCTGAGCCTCTGGCCCCTGCCCCCAGCTTGCTGTGTGACATCGGGTGCAGTGCCTCACCTCTCTGAGCTTCAGTTTCCTCTCCTGGGAAGCAAAGAGCTTGAACTCCTGCTTCAAGAAACTATGAAGATTCTTTTCCACTTCACCAAGAAAAAACAATTTAATGGCATTCAAAGACGTTTTTGAGGTTATTGTTGTTGTATGTGTGTTTGCTTAGAATGTCACCTTCCCTCCTTTGCCTGGGACTCACTTCAGGTATGCCTTCTTCCTCCAGGAAGCCTTCCAAGACCATCCACCCTGGTTGGACTAGGGTCCCCCCTCTGGGACCCATAATCTTGGGCTTCCTTCTATCAAGGCACCCATTTCTCTATGGTGCACGTTGTTGTGCCCCAGACTGGGAGCATACCAAGGGTAGGCACCAGGTGTCCTGCATCTTGGAATTTCCACCCCTCCTATGGGGTCTGATCAGAGGGACCTCACCAACCTTAGCACAATACCTGGTCAGAGGGACTCTCACTCAGTATTAGTTGAACTGGCCTAAGATTACTCAAAAGGAGGAAATACGGCACTTTCAGATTAGGGTAATGTTTTGAGGACCAAGGGGTAGTGGAAGAGGTTGCCTTCAGGGTCTGTGAGGCCCCTCTCTGAAGAATCTTTGAATGACAGAGTTGTCCATGTGTCCAGGGGAAGAGGGTTGAGAAACCTTCCCTCCAAGGGTAGTGAGAGTTTCACTCGTATTTCCTGGCCTGATTTTGTTTGTAGGTCTTGCCAGAGGCTTCAGTAACCCCAGATGAGCACTGCTCCATCACTCAGGGCTCATGAGAGCACAGCTCAACCAGGCAGCGTAGCTGGCACATACTCTCTGATCCTTCCTTTCATTCTGGACTTCTCTGAACATCCACCCTGTGCCCTTGGTCCTCCACACTGAAAGCTTCACAGAGGCTGCTCTGCAGGAAGCGAGAGTCGCTCTGACCCTTTTAGTCTCTTAAAACTCTTGTAAAGGAGAAATACCCTGACGGGAGTGTCTTCTGTCAGATTTACTTTTTTTTTTTCTTCAATGCCTACTACCATTTCATGGGTTTTAAAATGGGAAACCCAGACTTCAAGTCCAGGACCAAGGCATAGGGAGAGGCTCTTAAGGCTGACTCCTCATGCCCAGCTCTGGGCCAACCACCACTGGCTGCCCGGCTGCTTAGGGAGATTGGCCACCAGGCTCCCAGTCCACTCTTCCCACCACTCTGGCTCCCCCGTCTGCAGTCTTCCTCGCCTCACGCCAGGCACACTCCTGCTCAGGATCCTTGGTGCCCTGCCTCTTGCCACCCTCCCCCTCCTCTTCTAACTTCTGGCCCTGTGTCCTTGGAAGAGCCTCTTCCAGCGATCCAACCGGGAGAGAGCCACTCTCTCCCACACCCTTTAAGGTGCCTCTGGAGCTTGGTTTCAGGAATATACAAAGGTCTGGAGTCTGAGAGATCTGGGCGCAAAGATGAGCTTTCAAGCCATTGGACTCAGGGACCTGGGAAGTTCCCTAACACTCCCTAGGTCTAAGGTCCCCCACCCAGAAAGTAGGAATAAAAGCACCCATTTTAGAGACTGGCTAGGAAAATGGGGTGGTTCACTTGCGACACGCTTGGTGGTGACCCTGAGAGCAGTTCTGCTCTAGGCCTGGCCCTGGGCCAGCACATTCCAAACGTGTACAGCAACTTGGCCTTACCATGACATTTTACCTATTTTACAAAAGCGATATTAACAGATTAGAAAATGAATTGATTGGAAATGGAAAAAGTTGTCTTTTCACATTGAAAGTTTGAGATGACTTGCCTTAGCATAAAAGAAGTCTCAAAAAACAGTGGCTATTTTCTTCCGTGAGTTCATTCATTCATTTATTCATTCACCCATTATGATGAATTAAGACTCACTATGATACTCAGAGGGGCTAAAGTTGGCTCCTGGATGTGACTTCTCATTCATTGAGCCCCTTGGGTCAGGGAGAGAGGTAGGTGTGTTCCCCAGTTCCTTCAAGAGGGTGGGCAGAGGCGCTCGCTTAGCAAAGCTCAGGTATTTAGACCCACATTATATTATATTTGGTAGTGGGGTGGGCTGGGCCTGGAGAAACCCCACCCCCCAATTCTCATGACTTGTCCTTACTTGGCACTTGCTACCTTCTTCCTTTTCTTCTTCTGCTTCTCTTCTTTCTTCTTCTCTTCTTCCTTTTTCTCTTCTCCTTCCTTTTCCTTTTCCTCCTCCTCCCTTCTTTTTCCTCCTCTTCCTCTTCCTCTTGTGAGGAGGACTGGGCAGGATTTAATTTTTCAGTTTGTCCTTTTCAAAATTCAAAGTCAGGAGTTTGTCCACTCCACCCCCACTCTAATTTCCTTTTATTATGGAAACTGGAAAAATGGCAAGTAATTGCTTGAAGATGGTAGAAAGATTGCATTTTGTTTTGCAACTATCAGCTTAAAAATAATGTTTAAGAGATTATGAATGGGTGATTAACTATTTTTTCCATTACTTCCCTCTCAAAATCAAAACGACAACAATTGTGACATGCACAGTGAAACAGAGGCCCCACCATCTCAGGGGAGAAACCAAGGAGCTAGTATCCTCTTTGGGGAGAAATGCCACCCCTCAGACGCTGCTAAAACAAACATGCTCTGCTCCTCTCCATGCTCCTCCCGCTCCTTGTATCAAGAGCAGTTATGGGGACTGCAGTCATATTCACTATTTACTGCCTTTCCTGAATCAGTTTGTTTTTGGTGAAAACAGTCTCTGATGCAGCCCTGTTCTGCTATTTCAGCGGGTGTTTATCATTTAAAAGGAACTATTTTAATACCTACATTTGCCTTACAGTATGAGCCATAAATGTGATTTAGGCGTCCCTTCATAACAGACTCTTACAAGTGATTGCCTAGGCTCCAGAAGAACCGGTCCTCCAAGTGGTGGCCGTGAAAACAAACAGGCTTTTAAAAAGTTTTTCTTTTTAATACCTCTTGAAGTTATTGAACAAAAACTGGTAAATGCGCGGATTTAAGCACCTTCCTTGCTGGGAATCTTGGAGCTCCCAGGAATGTCTTAGGAAAGGATTAAGGTTTTCTCACAGCAGGAGGGAAGGCCCAGGAGGTGTGGTGTCTCTGCTGCTGCTGCTGCTGCTGCTGCATTGAGGTCCAGGGGGCTGTTTGTCCTCCCTCCTGTGTCTGGCTTGTGTGTCCCCAGCTTCCTCAGCTGTGAGAGGGTGGTGGTGGTGACTATAACACGGGTGGGTGCCCTCCATCAGTGCTATTCAGTGAGGTTTGTAGGCTGGCAGCTCAGCATCACCTGAGAGCTTGTTAGTGTGCATGTTCCCTGGTTCTGCCCACACCTGCCAGATTGGAGTCTCTGGGAATGGGGCCCAGAGATCTGTTTTATCAGCCCTCCAGTGATTCTGATGCACGCTAAAATTTGAGAAGCTCTAACTCCCTGGTAACAGGGCTGGGGTGCTGTGGAACATCAGGGTGAAGCTGGAAGAATTGAAACAGACTGAGCGAGTTCATGGGTTCCCTGAGCCCAGTCGCTTCCTGGTCTGGGAAGCTGTAGGCCCACTGCATGCTTATGACAAAAATAGTGGGTCCAGTCTTGGACACCACAAATTAAGGTTGGGTGCTGATAGACTGGAGTGTGTATCCTGAGATGGCAGGGAGGTTGGTGACAAGTCTGGAAGCTAAGACTTTGTCCTGTTCGTTCAGAATTACCCAATAGATACCAATAGCCCCCAAGGCCCCTCCATACACCGCACGGCATGGAACTGGGCCTGGATATGGTTAACTGGGAGAAGAAAAGGAGCCAGACAGGAGAGATGGGGACCTGGAGACTGTGCGCTAGGTCCTGGAGGGCTGGAGGAGTTGATGTCTATGTTTCAGAGATGGCTCAGAGAGAAAGGAGGCAGGTGAGGGAGTGAGTGCTCCGGCACCAGAGATACAGGCAGAGGGAATTCCTATATCATGAAGGGTGCCTTGGTCCTGATAGTTTGGGACTTGTGCCTTTTGTTCCAGACTACAGCTGACCTTCTGGTGGCCTCCCTTCCCCAGTGTGGGAAGGCCACAGCCCCCTGGATGAGGAAAGCCCTCCTGTGTGGATAGGACGCTTCCTGCTGAGAAATGCTTCCATTCTAGGGGGAAAAATAGGATTAATTTTTAGCAGAAGCAGCAGTGGCTGAACATGCAGTTTTCAAACTGTTGACTATGACATTAAGTAACAAGCCGACTCCTGTCCAATAGATGTTATTAAAATTAACTGTTTTAGCACTACATTTAAAATCAAAACCAATCTGTCACTCCTAAATTGGTTTCTTTCAACTGCTATTTGTGGGTAAAATGAACAGTTTTAACAATTACATCTCCAGTGCAAATCATAAACTTGATTTACAGGAAAACACTTAATTTACTGCATTTGACTGTGCACCAGAGCTGCCAATTATCTGACTGTAAATTTCCCCGCTTGGTTATTTGCTTCTTAAAGAGCATCCTTGGTCCCATCGCCCTTGCTCCCCTATGGACCCAAGTCCCTTCCTGGGGTTTTTGACCCTGATTTGGGGTTTTGTCTGTGAAGAGTTGGGTGCTTGGACAGGGATCTATCTGGAGCTGGGTCCCTGAGGACCCTGTGTTCTGTGTTGTCTTATGTTGCAAAATATTCAGTGGAATATCACCACTATTTAATCCAATCTGAGTAAAACATTAAGTAGGGAAAAAAATCACAGTTCAAACAGTAGGGCTCTTGAAGAAAGCTAAGAAATCTCTCATTCGGATATTTGTTCATCAAACAGTTGATCAAACAGCCATAGAGGAGCTGTGGCTATGCAGTAATAGATGCATCAACTATAGTCCCTGCCCTCAATGAGTTCACGGTCTGACAGGAAAGACACATGCTGGATAATACCACTTGTGATATAATCAATCACCCCTTTAACTGTTGGCTGTTAATGAGCTAAAGTGCTGGGGCCAGAAAGTATCTAAAGAGGCACTCACTCTGTGGTACTGGGGTGGGGAAGATGATATGCAGAAGCTTTGCAGAGGTGTCCTTCGAATTGGGTCTTGAAGGGTAAAATAGGAGTTTTTCAGGTAGAGAAGGAGAGGAAAGGGCATCCCAGGTAGAGGGAATAGCATCGTACAACTGGTGACCCAGAGGAATAGGGTATTTTCAGGGCCAGGGAACATGGTCCGACCTGGCAGGAAAGGAGGGGCAGCAGAAGTGTGTGAGTGACATGACTATCTGAAAGGTAGGTTGGAGCCAGGATGCCTCTTTTAAGAACTTCGGATATTTCCTGGTTTACAGTTGAACCCCTTCTCTAGCTAAGCAGATAGAAGTCCACAGCACTAAAATGACCTTTAAGTCAGGAAGAACTATAAACACCACAAAGTTATAGAATAGAAGATGGTTTGCTGGTATCTGGAGAAGTCAGGAAGCATATGCAAACCACATGCAAATTAGATGTGAGCCAGCAACTTTCTGTAGCAGGGAGGGCCCTGTGTGCGCTTCAGCCAAGGTGAGTGAGTGTCTCCTTGTGACACTGGCTGAGCTGTGGGACGTCTCTTGAGGCTGTATAAAGAAGAAAATTGCTCCAAGGCTTTCTCTGCTAGGGGCCTTTCTGTTGGAGGAAGTGTGCCATTGGGAGAGGGAAGGACCAGAATTTAGGTCCCAAAACGCAAGATGAAGTCCCCAAGTTTGTCACTGCAGGGAGTTCAGGCCTCTGGATTTAGAAGGTTCAGTTTCCAGAGATGCCAAGAGGTGGCACAGGGTATCAGGATTCTTAGCCCCTCTGCACGCCTACTCTTCTGTGCCCAGGCCCCCTCAGGAAGGGTTAGTGGATTCTACAGTGTCTTTCAGAACTAATATCCAGTGAGTCAAGGGCCTGCGATCTTCTGTGTTGTTGAGCTCTGACCATGCCTGAGCCCCAGTGAGGGGATTACTCAGATTGTGATAGTCATGCAGGCTGTTTTTCCTCACAAGAGACTTGGGGTTGCCCACTCCCCCACCCCGGCCTCCCTACATCCAAGCTATGCTGAGGAGCTGTGGTGGGCCAGGGTTCCCAGCAGCACTGAGAACAGAGAAAGAAAACTGGGGGTGCAACTCCCAGGAGTTTTCTATCCAAAGCTCTCTCTTTCCTCAGGGATTCTCAAGAAACAGGAGTGTGAGAACCTCGGCCCTCACTGACATTTGGGGTGGAGAGCTGTGCTTGGGCCCCAGAAGCTGGCTCTTCCCAATGTGCTGTGTGGCTTTGGGCAAGTTCCCTCTACATTATTTCTCTGCACCTTGGAATCCAGACCAAATATTCCAACCCTTCCCTGTTGAGAGGCAGGCTATCCTGACCTGAGCCCATTGGCGCAGGGGCTGCTGGACAAACATTTGGAGGACTGGGGGTGGCATAGCGATCCCAGCCTCTGGGATGATAATGAAGCCTCAAGTCCCTGCCATCCCCTGGAGGGACGGTGGTCAGGGCCAGGTGGTGAGGCTTGCTGCATTTGTGGGTGCTGGGGGCCCACATGCGCAGTGGTTCACAACCAGTTCTGCTCCTCTATTCCTCCCTCACTTCTCCTTATTGCTCCCGATTTTCTCCCTACCTATTTTCCCAGCATGCCTGACTTTTCCTCTGGGTCCACTTCTTTCTGTGTGCTCTCTTGAGTTCTCTGGGTCCCACTGTCCTTCCCCCGACCCCCGCCCCGTTCCTGCCTGCCTCTCTGTCTCCCTGTGGCCCCCTCTCTCCTCTCTCCTCATCCCTGCCTCTGCACCTCCTCTCCCCTCCCCCTCTGCATCTACTACTGCTCCATTCCCTAACCAGCTCCCAATTCCTGAGCAACTTGGGGGAGACTGAGGAAGGGTCTCTGCTAAGGGTGGGAGGGGCAAGGGAGGAGAGGACAAGATCTGCCAGCCTTCAGCAGGTGGCACTGTTGGGCGACTTTTGCTTGTGAAACCTTTTAGCACTGAAAAAACACACTGGAATCTATTGGCATTTGAGAGCCTTCTTCTAAAAAATATATATATAAATAATGACTCTCTCATTTCCCAGGCACCATTAAAAAAGGTGAAGTGTGTGTGTGTATGTTTGTGTGATGAAGATGTATAAGTGAGATGTCTGCTTGTGAGTCTGTGTTTCTGTGGGGCTGGAAGTGTAGAGGGGTGTGTGTGTGAGCATGTGCCAAGGCCATGAGTGTCCATGTCTGTGTGTAAGTATGCTGTAGATGTGTGCGTGCAGGAGTGTTTGTGGGCAACCATATGGATGTGGGTTTTCAAGTGTACCAGTATGTACCAGTGTGAGGTGTGTCTGCACGTGTACCTGCAGTATTGGACTCACAGGTCTGTGCCTACACATTTGTGTGGTTACGAGTGCGTGAGCATGTAAGTGCAGGGCAGGGCTGCGTGCAGAGCACTGGGTGAAGTATTTGTGTCTTCACACGTGTGCACTGGTGGCAGTTTAGTATAGTGGATAGAAGGAGTGCCTGGAGATCGAAATTCTTGCTTTTACACTTATAGCTGTATGATTTTGACCTAGTCACTTAACATCTTTGAGCCACAGATTCTTCATCTGAAAATTGAGATAATAGCAATAGCCACCTGTTTGGATGACCGTGAGAATGAAATAGTATAATTCACCTCAAGGGCCTGGCACAATGCTGGGCATGAGCTTAGCGCCATGGGTTCGGAGGCACCACGTGAGGGTCAGAAGGGCATAGCTCCACTGGCTGGGCTTGCTGGACTCAGAGGTTTTCAGTGCTGCTTCCTTCAGGGGCTTAGAGGCCTGGGGCATGGCAGGGTATCCCCAAGGGCCTCCAAAGTCTGCCCAGTTCCACAGTGTCCTGGCTCTACGGGACAGAATCACGGCTGGGATGAGCTCCATGGTGGAGATCCAAAATGCAAGAGCTGGAATGAACATCAGGGGTCGTGGATTCCAGTTCTTCACTTAACAGGAGGGGAGAGAGCAGCCCAGAGGGGCCAGGGCCAAGCTAGGGTCTGGCATGCAGACTCCTAATTAGCAGGCCAAGGTCAGAGGCACCAAGCCAGCCTGACCCCCAGGAACAGAGCAGAGGGAACTCTGTACTTCAGGCTCCTTGTAACCCTGACCCTCATTTCCTTGTCCCTTCTCTCCTCTTCCTCATCTCTATGTGATGACCTTCTCACAAAGCTGAAAGTGGATGGAGGTGGGGACATCTGTTCCGGTTATCTATGGAGTGTAAAAATCATCCCAAACTTAGTGGCTTGGAACAATTTATTATTATGGTGTCCAATTCTGCGGGTTGATTGGGCTCAGCCGAGCAGTTCTCCCTTGAGGGTCTCATGTTGTGGGCTGGGTTGGGGCCACCTAAGGAATGGCTGCTTACCTCAAGTGCCTGGCCTCTCAGAGTCCTTGGCCTTTCTCCCTGGGCAGCGTCCCTTCCTCCAGAGCTTTCACATGACTTGGGCCTCTCCCAGCAGGGTGTGCTCAGGGTAGCTGCACTTTTTACATGGTAGCTGGCTGCAGGGAACTGAAAATGAAGGCCATAAGGCAAGTTAGGGGTTTCCCAAGGAACCGGCAGTGCCATTTCCCCATATTCTATTGGACAAAGCAGTCATGGATGGGCCCACCCAGATTCAAGAGTTAGAGTAATAGATGCCACTTCTTTACGGAGAAGAGCAAGGCCATACTGTTGATGAGTCCATGGGATGAGTGATGCCAGTGTGATTCACTCCTCTAGGGATACCTCAGCCCAGGGGCCCCTGCGCAGCATGCTCTGGTGGCCATGGTCCTCCTTTGGTGGGTTAGATGCAGTGGGAGTGGCCTTTTCCTGCATGAGTCTCAAGCCCTACACTGAACATAAGCTCTTTGAGGGCACAGGTGTTCTCTTAGGCCTCCATGTCTCCTGATGCCTCCGTGGCCTGGCACAGATGTATACAATTTATCCTCATGGTCGGATCGGTGGACAGTGGGCACCAGAGAATGTTGAGCAGGAAGGACATTTGAAAACTTGCAGAGGGCTGACATGGCTGGCGTTTCACCCTGAGGTGGGGAAGATCCCTTCTTGGCCTTGGTGCGGGAGTCCCAGGCACTCAGGTGTCACTGGGCCATGCACCTGTCCCCACATCCAGTTCAATTTAAACTTGGAAGTAGCATTCTTTCTTTATTCTTCTAGAGGAACAACAGCAGAGATGCCAGCTAGACTCAGGAATGACTTTCCAAGCAGTGAAGATTGTGGGCCATTTGACAAATTAGATTTCAGGACAAGTCTTAGATTTAGGGGACCTTCTCTGTTGTCCTTAAGGCCTTAGGGGTGACTATACCCCTCCTAGGCAGAGGAAACAGATGACCTTTTGGGGGATTTTCCATTCTTGTCATTCCTAGGCTGCCGGTTCCCTGGGGTGGCAGGGGAGGAAGGGGCACAGACCACGGAATGGGGTGGGAGAGCAGGGAAAGTGGAGAGGGGTCTGTGTGTCCGGGCCTGTCCTGCTCAGACGAAGTGGGGCTGCCCAGCCAAACCAGCTCCCACTCACACGCTGCAGTTATTTTTAGCACTGGGAGGTGCAGAACATGCCACAGAGAAATAGAGTGGAAAATCTGACACTCAGAGTCCCACTTTGAGGAGACACAGTGCCTCCAGCTGGGCGCTGCTCACGTGTCTGATTGGCATCTTCCACGTTTCTGCAAGCAGCTTGACTTCATATTTTAAGGATTCCCTGGAACTCTCAGTCTCCTCCACAAGGCCTCAGGTCCTGGGACTCTGCTGGTGGTGATGGCTCCTGCTCAGTCCCTCCTCCTTTCTGCTGACCATCAGATTAGCGGCCTGAGTACAAGCAAGGCTGTCACCTCCCCGGGCCTCTCAGCCACATGTGGGGAAGGCAGATGGGTCTTAGGCATTCCCCTTGGGTAGGGGATGGTGCTGAGACCCAGAGATGGTATTGTGAGGCCTGAGATTGCAGAGAGAGAGTGAAAGAGCTGGCCCTCAGGGGAGCCAGTACCTGTCATTGGGTATCCAATGCAGAACACAATGTCCAGGAAGTCTGGAATCCAAGTCCAAAACAGCTTGGGAGGGGTGCACGGAAAAGAAAAAGTGGCCACAAATGCTCCCCAGAGGAGGGGACAGCTCCCAACCGGGGGACTTGTGTACTGAGTATTTAATTAAAAATCAGTTTTTCCCCTCTTATTACAAAAACATGCATGCTCTTTGTAGAAAATTTAAAAACACAGATAAGCAAACAGGAGAAAATTAAAAACACCCTAATCCGAGCACTCAGAGATAAATCCTGTAAATATTTTGGTATTTTGGTGGGTATACTGCCAGGCTCTCCCTTTTTCTCCTTTGAAACATTTTCATTTATTTTTAATTACACATATAATTTAGGAAAGCATTCTTGCTAGAAACATTCAAACAATACAGACCAAGTGAAGGTCTCCTCACCGCCTCCCCACCCTGGCTCCCTTCTCCTGTGCAGGTAATCACAGTTACAATTTTGATGTGTATGGTTCCTGATTTTTCTCTAAGTGTCCACACACATTTGTATCTGTACATAGAGAAAGACATGGTTTTATTTTTAGTGTACTTGGGTGTTTTTCTTCAACAGAAATGGCATCACACTGTAGGCATTGTTCTGCACTGTGATGTTGTCACCAAACCATTAGTCTTGGAGTCCTCTCAGTGCCAGTTCTCGTAGCTCAGTCTTGCTCCTTCCAACTTCTGGGAGAGCTCCTCAGCATAGATACATCAGAGCTCATTTAGCCATTCCTCTTGCGATGGGCTTCTAGATTGCTTTTATTGGTTTGTTTGTTTTGTGTTCTTGCAAAAAGTGCTCTTGAACGTGCCTCTGTGGGTAAGAAGGCAGCTGTGACGGCATTTCCCAAACTTTTCTCTGGACAAAACTGGTGTCCAGTGAGACACAAATAGGGGTGCCTCTGCAGGAGCAAAAATCCTGGCAGGAATACAGGCAACACGGTCAGTGTGTAGTCAAGATCTTGGAAATTCACCAGTGGACACTTGTGTGTCAAGAGGCATCCTAAAGTAAAAACAGTAGTTTGTCTTCATTTAGCTTGGCTTTCCTCAATCTGAGGCCTTCAGAGGAGGAAACAGAGATGGTAGCGGACAGTGGCAGTGCCCTGGCCATATCCCTTTGGCCTGTCACTTCAGTGCAGCACTGGTCCCCATTTTACCTGCCTGCACCTGCGTTTCCTTGCCCCAGGACTTCCTCTTGCTGCAGGAGCCTGCTCTACTGCCCTGGGGCAGGTTGGCAGTGTTCTCGTCTCCTGCCTCCAACAGCCTTTGGCGTAAAGATCCCCTAGCTCCCTCAGCCCTTAGGTGGGACAACTTTGAGGCTAGTGCTTTATGCTAATCACAGAGTTCATCCAGGGGAATTAGGGTTTCATCATCCACCTTGGTAGCTGGTTTGAAAACACATGGGTTACTGATTGCCTGTCCTCCTAGTCTCACCTCCCCACTTCTCTACCTCTACCTCCCATACATTCTAGTAAATGTTCATCTGAGTCCTGGGTCTGCTCCAGGGAGAACCTCATCACTCTGATCAATGCCCTTCCCTCCCTCCCTCCCTTCCTTCCTCTTTACCTGATGACAGTTTTCATTGCTTTTAGAGAGAGAGGAAGAGAAAGAGGAAGGAAGAGAGAAGCATCAATGCCAGAGTAAGGCACTGATTGGCTGTCTCCTAAATGTGCCTAGACCAGGGATCAAACCCACAACCCAGGCAGGTGCCCTGACCGGGAATCGAACCTGCAACCCTTTGGCTATAGGATGATGCTCTAACCAGCTGAGCCATACTAGTCAGAGTAATGATTATTTCCTAATGGCTATATGTAAATGTCCCATGTATTTCTTTCAGCCAATCCTGAATTGTTGGATATTAAAGATTGTTTCCAATTTTTGCTAACATAAATAATCCTGTTGTAGGCATCTTTGGAGCTCAAAAGCTATGTACAATCTTAGTATTTCTTTAGGGACTATTGCTAGCCAGAAAGCCACTATTTCAAAGGGTATACATTTTTCTAAGGCTTTGGCAAGTATCTGTGGCATCTGCATCTTCCCCTTCTTATTTTCTTCTAATATTACCTTCTTGCCCACAAAGGACACAGAGAGGCCAGCTGTGTGTGTGCTCTGGAAATTAGAGGTGGGATGAACCTCTCTTGGAGGGACTGGGAAAGGTGAACCAGAGGATGTGCCTGGCAGGACCCAGGGAAACAGCCAAATAGTCATCTGGGAGTTCACAGTAAGGGGTCTGAGGCTTGGTGGTTAGGGGTGCTTCTTCACAGGTTCTTGTTTCAAACCCTTCTCATCCTGCGAGATCCATCTGAAGCCCCATCTCCTCCAGAAAGTCTTGATTTCTCTTGCCCTTATGAGCCTCTTCTCAAGGCTACACATGATTCAGTACTAATGCTGTATGGCTTATTCCACATCCTGTGAGTAGAGTTTCTGTCTATAAGAGTCAGTGTTATGAACAGGACAGATTTACATATTTGAATTTTAATAAATCTTGTGATAAGAGCTCTGGCTTGGGAACCGGTGAACCTGGATTTGAATCCCACCTTTGCAACTGACCCCTATGGAGATCTGAGGGCCTCAAGGCAAAGACCCTGCCATGGACTTGAGTGGGAATGAGCACGTGTGGGCCCCCTCTCTCCCTTCTCAGCCCTCTTTCCAGGGAGTCTCTATTCCAGGAGCCCCCAGAGGCTGGGTTGTCTGCATTCTGCACGGGGCTGCAAATATCAGTGTGCCTTTCTTTTTATCCTTCCAGGTGCAGGTTTCCGGAGACAAATATACCCTCCATTGCCAGCCCCTAGATCTGTCTAAACACAATTTGACATGCGTTGCTATTAGCTTAGCACCTTATCAAATAATGCGGCCTGATCGAGATAAAAGGTTTTACAACCCTTGCTGCCTTTGTTTCTGCCTGCATTCACCCGCCGAGACAGCTAATAATTACCACCAAAGACAAAGAGAAATCTATACGCTCAGTGTTGAGGTTCCCGTGTGCATGTTAAGCAGCAGCATGAGGAAGAGAGAGTTGGGAGGGGATGGCCCCAGACGCAGCCCATGCAGGACTGGCTAGACGGGGCCTTGCTCCCTGCTGGAGAATGTGGCCACTGTGGTTTCTGGGGCTTCAGGTCTGCTGGTTGATAACATGACCCTGGAAGTGAGAGATGGGCCTCAGAGTCCCACCGTGGACACCTTAGGCAGGCTGAAATGAAGGGAGAGGCAGAGGTTGGTGGTAGAGGGCATGGTCTCATTCAGGGATGCTGGGGACCTGGGACTATCCTGGCTCTGCTACTATGTCACATGGTAACCTTGTTTAAATCTCGTGCCCTCTGTGCACCTCAGTCTGCGTCTGTGCATGGGACTCCTGAGGCAGTGTGTCAGGAAACCTTGGTTCTAGAGTTAGCTAGGCTACCAGTAGGCAGTTCTACATTTTCCTGGGCCTCAATTTCTCCATCTTGGAAATAAGAGTCTGGTTGGGATAATGGTGACAGGCATTTCAGACTCTGTCCCAGGCAGCTGGTGTCTCCATGGGCTGTTCCATGGCCATACAGTGTCATCCTATGTACGGCATTGATTGTGGGGACTGAAGAAATAGGAGACATAGGCTTTGGACTGAGAGGCTATTCCAGGGAGGCAGTTTTTATCCCAAAACCAACAAATGCAGAAAGTAGAATGAGGCTGGGGGTGGTTGCAGGGTTGGAATCTGCAAACTAACGCAGTCTGAGAAGGCTTCTTGGAGGAGGAGGTGGGCATGAATGGTGCCAAGGCAGATGGGGTGGGACACATGAATGGGGATATATACAACAAGAGCAGTGTTATAGACTGAATATTTGTGCCCCCCCATATTCCTATATTGAAACCTACCCCACAATGTGATGGTATTAGGATGTGGGGCCTTTGGGAGGTGGTTAGGTCATGAGGGTGAAGATCATGAATGGAATCTGCGCTCTTATAAGAGAAACTGCAGAGAGTTCCCTGACCCCTTCCACCATGTGAGGGCACAGGAAGAAGATGGCTATCTGAGAACCAGGAAGCATCCCTCTTCAGACACTGAATCTACTGATGCCTTGATATTAGACTTCCAGCCTCCAAGACTGTGAGGACTAAATGTGTATTGTTTAGAAGCCATCTTCTCTGTGGTATTCTGTGATAGCAGCCTTATCAGAACGAGACAGTGGTGAGGAGGATCATCCTGGGGTTGTGAGTCTCTGATAGGGTGGTGTAGACTCTAGCATCTGTGACCACCAGCCACCCTCCAGGGGACCAGTATTCCCTGTGGATCTCAGGACTGAAGGGGCTGCCTGGATTCCCTTTTCCCCATAGCCCCGGCCTTCTGTGGAGAGGGATAGAACCAGTGGTGTGCTAGTAGCTGTTCAACAACCAGTTCTCTGGCAGGGGTAGGGGAGTAGCCCTGATTTGCATTTTCCAATTTCCATGGTGTAGGTATTCCCCATCGTGGGTGATTTCAAGCTAGCAATGTGATGTCACTGAATGCAGAGTTGGGAAGAGTACATAGCCCGCTCTTATGAGTGGGTATAAGTCACTGCAGATACCATAGGCTGGAGCCCAGTTTAAGCCCAAGAAGTCAGATCAGAGACTCACAGTGTGTCAGGACCCAAGAGGCAAGGGATGGTAAGTAGCACACATGTCACCTCCGCCTGTGCCTATGGCAGATAGCACTAATCAGTCGTGCCTCTGCTGACCCTGGATTCCTTCTCATCAGAGTGCTCTGGGAAGTCATTGCCAATTGTTTAGTGTAGGCATGTGAAATGACAACTCTTTGCCATTGCTGATCTAAAGTAAATTTTCAAGTACAAATTTGGAAACTGAGGCCAAGATAGGGAAGGAGATTTTTTTTTAAATGAGTACTCCAACTTTATTATTTTCAGAACTGTTTTCTCTATTTTAGATGTCATGCATTTAACATGAATTTTCTTTTTTTAAAAGTGTATCTTATTGATTGTGCTATTACAGTTGTCCCAGTTTTCCCCCTTTGCCCGCCTCCACTCAGTGCCCGCTTCCCTCCGGCGATCCCCCTCCTTAGTTCATGTCCATGGGTCATGCATGTAAGTTCTTTGGCTTCTCCATTACCTATACTTTAGCATCCCCCATCTACTTTGTACCTACCATTTATGCTTCTTATTCGCTGCACCTTTTCTCCCATTCTCTCCCTTCCTCCTCCCAACCGATAACCCTCCAAATGATGTCCATTTCTGTGATTCTGTTCTTGTTCTGCTTGTTTGCTTAGTTTGTGTTTGTTTTTGTTTTTTAGATTCAATTGTTGATACTTGTGAGTTGTCATTTTAATGTTCATAGTTTTGATCTTTTTCTTTTTCTTAGATAAGTCCCTTTAACATTTCACATAATAAGGGCGTGGTGATAGTGAACTCCTTTAGCTTTACCTTGTCTGGGAAGCACTTTGTCTGCCCTTCCATTCTAAATGATAGCTTTGCTGGATAGAATAATCTTGGCTGTAGGTCCTTGCTTTTCATCAGTTTGAATACCTCTTGCCAGTCCCTTCTTGCCTGAAAAGTTTCTTTTGAGAAATCAGCTGATAGTCTTATGGGAACCCCTTTCTAGGTAATTCTCTGATTTTCTCGTTGCTTTTAAGATTCTCTCTTTATCTGTAACCTTTGGCATTTTAATTATGTGTCTTGGTGTAGTCCTCTTTGGGTACAACTTGTTTGGGACTCTCTGTGCTTCCTGGACTTGTATGTTCTATTTCCTTTACCAAATTAGGGAATTCTCTTTCATTGTTTTTTCAAATAAGTTTTCAATTTCTTGCTCTTTCACTTCTCCTTCTGGCATCCCTATGATTTGGATGTTGGCACTTTTGGAGATGTCCCAGAGTCTTCTTTTTCTCTCCTCATTTTTTTTTTTTGAATTCTTCTTTCTTCATTCTGTACTGGTTGACTATTTATTTCTTCTTATGTTCCAAATCGTCGATTTGAACTGTGGCTTCCTTCCCTTCACTGTTGGTTCCCTGAGGATTTTTCTTTATTTCACTTAGTGTAGCCTTCATTTTTTTCCTTATGCTTTGCCATACTCAGTGAGTTCTCTGAGCATCCTTATCACCAGTGTTTTGAACTCTGCATCTGATAGGTTGGCTATCTCTGTTTTATTTTGTTCTTTTTCTGGGGTTTTGTTCTGTTCTTTCATTGGAGCCATATTTCTTTGTCTCCTTAATTTGGCAGCCTCCCTGTGTTTGTTTCTCTGTGTTAGGTAGAGCTGTTTTGACTCCCTGTCTTGGCACACTTGTTACATTTTATAGGGTGGGGCCTAAGGTTATTGCCAGGGTGGGGCAACCCACTTCACTGCTTTGTCACACTGCATGTGGAGGAAGGGTCGGAGAGGGGACAGTGCTGCTTCCTGGCTGCTGCAGGCTTGCACAGCACTTGTCCTGATTCCTCCAGTCATTTCTCCCACTTCCTATATGTGGCTGGTGCCCTTCTAGCTGTTGCTCTGTTGGTGGTTCCCAGAGTGAGTGGGTTTGCATATGTTCTAGGACTGTGAGGGCTCTTTAAATAGAGTCCTGAGAGACTGGCAGTATCTTCTGCTGCCCGAACCCTTACTGGTTTTTACAGCCAGAAGTTATGAGGCTTTATTTCTCTGATGCTGGAAACCCCTGGTTGTGCAGTCTTACCTGGGGCTGAGATCACTTGCTCCCCAGGTATCCCTCCTGATTTTTATTCACCACATGTGAATGTGGGACTTCCCATTCCATTGGCTGCTGCCTTGCTGCCACTGCCTCAGCCTTGCCACCACCACACCATGTCCTCTCTGCCCTGGTTCCCCATCTCTACCCCGCTACCCATTTGGATGAATATGGCTTCTTTATATCCTTGGTTGTCAGACTTTCATACGGTTCTATTTTCTGATGGTTCTGGGTGTATTTTGTTTTGAGGTTAGTTGTGATCCTTCTTATGGTTGTGTGAGGGGGCAAAACTTGTTGACCTATGTCTCCATCTTGACCAGAAGTCTTGGAAAAAAGATTCTTCAAAGGTCATCCAATGGTTTAGAAAAGCCAAGGGTGGAAGTCTTGTGTTCTGCCTCCCAAGCCTGTAGTCTCCTGCTCCCCCACACTGTCACCTCTCCCTTTGAAAGCAGTAACAACGGGAAAATACTGCCAAGAGAGATGGCTCTGGGCCTGGGCTATCAGGTCTCTTCCCTGAAGTCTCTGCCTTGAAGACTAGGTGAGTCCCTTCCTAATCATGATTCTCAGGCAAAGACCCATCTGCAGCAAACTGCTGTTTCACTCTGTCCTTTTCCTTGGGGTATGTGTGTGAGCATGTGTGTACATGCAGACTTATACATCTCTGCACACACAAATGGATATGTTTTTATTTCCTATTAGCTGGTGACAAACTTGGAGCCCTCCCCATAGAGTGGTGGTGCCTCCAGAGAGCCGCCTGTCTGTCTCCCAGATTTATAGTTGGAGCCAGGCACTAAGTCATGATTGATCCTGAGATTGGCTCTAGGCCAGCTTGCTCATGGCTGTGAAGCATCTGGCTTCCTCTTTTTCTTCCCTTCCCCTTTCTTCCTTGCTTTTCAAGCAGCCACACTCAGACATCATTCCTCTGGGAAGCCCTTCTGGATCCCAGACACCTGCTGTCTTTATGCCTCTGAATGGAGCTCCTTGAAGACAGGGCTACGGCTTTCTCTCAGTAGAATCACTGTGAATGGACCTCAGCAACTGTTTTCCTTTCCCTTCTCCTTGTTTCTCTCTGGCATTGTCTTCATCTTTCCATGCTGGAACCAGGATTGTGGAGTCTGAGAAGAGGCCTGGGGTTATAGTCATTCTTGCATGGCTCTCTGAATGTCTGTTAGCTAGGGTTTTAGTTCCAAGCTGCAGAAATAGGTTCTGGCTATTCTATCAAGTAGGAAAGACTGTTTATAGAAAGGATATTTGCTGTATTACGGGAAGCTTGAGAAAGAAGGTTCAGGCAGTAAGCAGGGGGCCCAGGTTTCAGCCAGGATCACAGCCATAATCCTGCCACACAGGCCATCTGGGAGGACCCTTTTACAGTAGCACTGCTGGCCCCGGGCACTGGACAGTCCTGTAGGCACGGTGTCCATGGTGGTCCTTGGGAATAGGATGTTTGTGCAGCTGATACAGCCTTCACCAAAATGGAAACTGTGTCTTGTCCTCAGCCAGATTCAAAATTCCAGGTGCCTACCTCTGACCTGAAGACCCAGGTTGCCCACCATCCCCTAACTGCCAGGGGATGGGCTGGGATCACAGCCTCTGGGCATTTTGTTTTCCATAGTGCTTGATGGGCCCTGAGGCCAGCATTGGTGGAGAGATTTATGGAGGATGATTGCAGAAAGCAAAGTCGGCCGGGGGGGGGGGGGAGTGAGACAGGAAAGGGAGAAAGACTAACAAGGGTGTGTTGAGCAATTGGGCCACTGAGGCACAGAGTGTGTGGAATGTACCTTTGTGCCACCCTGCTGGGGATGAGGGAACTGAGGCATGCACCCACCAGTTCTGGTCTCTCATTACTAGAAGTTGGTCTGGGGGCTGTCAGCCCCCTGTCTCTCTGCCCTGCTGAGTGCACAGGCCAGACCACCCTCACATGGAGAAGCATGAGAACTTGGGGTGACTGAAACACTGTGGTGGGGGTGCTGGCCAGTCTGGTACACCTCTCCCAGATTTCCCCAAGTACAGGAAGTGGTTCAGGGGTGTGGATTCTATGGGGGTGATGTGGGGGTGACCTGGAGAGAGTGAGGTTGGGCCTCAAGGCTCTGTTCCCCCCACTTCAGCTCAGTTTCTGCCATTTCAACCCATTTCTAATGCACTCCCATGGATAGTTTGTTCTGATATTAAACACCTATACCTGCTGCCAAAGGCCTCTTTCATGGGATCTCACCCCTCTTACTATTGAGAGCATACCTTGATGATAGTCTTATTTTGTGGGCTTATTTAGAAATGGGATTTGGGGCTGGATGGGTCCCATGCAGGTTCTCAGACCCTCAGATGGTTGGTTCTAGGAAGGATCTTAGAAATCCCAGACCTGTCTCTAATTATGCAGATGAGGAGGAGGGACTTTCTATAGCACTCCTGAGTGACTTCTGGAAGGTATGTGGTGACACAGTCCTGACTCAACAGCTTGGCAAAAAGGGATCATCATTAACAATGCAAACTGGCCAGTAGCCTTACTGGGAAGTGGGCACACCTTGTGGGGGTTATCCGATCCATGGCTGGTCATAAGCAATTCATGGGCAGTGCTTCAGGGTACCATCCTTCAGTGAAGCCTGGTATGGGCCCCCAGAACTTTTCCCCTGGGCTGAGGCAGGGCTGTGAGGGAAGCAGGGGCCTCCAGCTTCAGCTTACTATGAGGGAAGTTCCTTGTAGTCTGGGGGTGGGCTGGGGATGGCTTTGTCCATCTCTGCTTTCCCCACAGCACCTGGCAGGGCACGTGGCAGCCCTGGGTCCATGTGTGCTGGGTAGAGAGTTGTTACCCTGCTAGGAGCTCACAGTGGGGGTGGGGTCCCTACAGGCTGGGGTCGGTGGGTACCCTGACAGGGAGCTGAGACCTTGAAACTTGAGTGGGAGATAGAAGAGAAGGAGGGACGGGGGCGTGGGGAGCGTGCAGCGCTCTCATTGTTAGGCGGTGCACGCTCTTCTAGGCCGAGTGCAATTTCTCGGGCATTGGCTCGGAAGAGTGGGCTGTGCTGGTGTCACTGTCACAGCACTGCCCTTCCTAACTGCCGATGCAGCTCCATGTTGGACCTTCCTTTGCCCTTTATCTGGCCTGAGAACCTGTCTGCATCCCAATCGGCCTCACATTGCAGGAGTCCTGTCTCTGGTGGGGGCGATGTCACCTGCAGCTGCCTTTAGGCCAGGTGCCCTTCTCCATGGGCTGAGGGGAAGAGCTGTCTCCCTGTCCATGAGAGCAAAATGGCCATTTATTGAGTAGCAGCTCTGTGCTTTGTGTGCTGTGTCAGACCATTAAATGCCTTATTTCCTTTCATCCTCACAATGGTGGGATAAAGTGATATTATATTCCCATTTCAAACACGAGAAACCAAAGGTAAAACAGACTTGCCCAGGATTATACAGCCAGTATGGGCAGAGCTGGGGACCTCAATCTGGGTCTTTCTGTGTCCATGATGCCTTCCTAAGGGAGAGAGTGATAGAGCTGATACATGAGCCAGACCACCTTAAACCTCATTTTCCTCGGTGAGTCTTGGAGACCATTTGTGAGTACAAAGGATTGAAAGGATTGAAAGACCTGGTCGGGGACACCCCATTACTCCCCATTTCTCAGTGTGAGCTCTCACTGAGGGACCCATATGGCAACCCTACTTAGCTTCCAGCATCCTCCACTTCAGAACTGGAAGTGACCTTAGGAACTTCTTGTTTGCACCCCATTTTACGGAACAGAAAACTGAGGCTAGAATAGAGAGTCACCTCAGATTCCTCCTGAGGAGTAGCCACAACAAAGATGGCTGCTCTTGGTCCATGGAGCAGACCTCACAAGCCCTAAGGCTCAGACAGGGTTGGGGAGGGCTCGTTCATCTATAGACTGATTTCTCTGGAAATCCACCAGGATGGCTTCTTTTCTTTTCTTTCCTTCCTTCCTTCTCTTTCCTTCCTTCCTTCCTTCTTCCCACCCTTCCTTCCTTTCAATTTTATTTATTTATTTTTAGAGAGGTGGAAAGGGAGGGAGAAAGAGAGGGAGAGAGACATTAATCAGTTGCCTCTCACAGGCCCACAACTGGGGATCTTGCCCTCAACCTAGGCATGTACCCTGACTGGGAATCAAACTGGTGACCTTTCAGTTTGCAGGCTGGTGCTCGATCCACTGAGCCAAACTAGCCAGGGCAAGGCTGGTGTTTTAGTGGTAAGCCAGCTAGGTTTGAGCTCATTCTTGTGCTTCCTTGCCCCAGCAGAAAGCCATCCCTGGGTTGGTGCTTGGTAAGGCAACACAAAGTGATCTGGGTTTCCTTAGGTAGGGAATGGCAGAGTGGCAAGTCCCAGATTTCTGACTCCTGGTCCAGTGCTCCTTTGGTGGCTTCCTACTTGAGTAAGCAGGAAACACGTAGGCTGTGAGGTCTCTATGGTGTTGGAAAAAGTTCAGACATGAGGCTACTAAATTCTAGAATCTTAAATTCTATCTCTTGGAGATGGATGGAGTCTCAAGACCCTTCTACCCATGGCAAAAATCCTCACTTAGCCTCCGAATGTTTCTGGTGATGGAGAGCTCACCACTTCCCGTTGTTAGTTGTTCCAGTTGATATCAAATTCTCCTTCCTCTGTGTGCTGGTGGCTATTACCCTGGACTCAGGGGCACTTGGCTCCCATTGGCTGAGCTTGGTGGCTGGCTTAGAGTAAGAACTCAATACATGCTAGATAGTATTATTATGACCTCCTAATTTGTAAGCTAAGGATGGTAGCACCTGCCTTGCTGACTCATCTTGAGGACTAAATGAGATGACCTGATAAGTGCTGAGCACAGACAAATAAAAGTTGGGCTGAGAGTGACAGTACTACTTTGTCACGTTACTATTGCAAGGGGAGGGTACTGCTAGTGGAGTGCATGAGATGCAGACTTTCAGATACCATGTTCCTGATGCACATCTAAGACTAATTCAACCCTACTAATTTCAAATTTTGGGTTCCCTCCCTCCCTTCCTTTCTTCCTTCCATCTTCCCTCCTTTCCCCCTTCTTTCTTTTTTTGCTTACCCCAAGGAGGTGTATCTATTAGGATACCTTCAGCTGCATTTAACAGAAGAATGAAGTCAAATTGGCTGAAAGGGTAGGGAGATTTATTTCTGCACATCACAAGACTAGTATAGTGGTAATAGAGTCCAGTGTAACCAGAAAGAGTTTAAAACTGCTTAAGGTGGAATAATTGCTAGCTATGTGACCTTGAGCCAGTTACTTAACCTTTCTGGGCCTTAGTTTTTACATCTGTAAATGGGGCTACCAAAAGTAGTTTCCTTACTGGGCCCTTGTGAGGATTAAATGAGTTAACAAATATAAAATGCTTAGAACAGTGCCTGAGGCATGGTAAGTGCTACATTAGTACTGACTGTTATTTATACCAGAGCTAGGATTGTTCTGAGCTCGTCAATTTAGGTACTCAGTGTTGTAAGCAAGACACTGTTCCATTTTCTGCTCTGCCACTGTCAATGTGTTGACTTTGTCTTTAGCCTTGTGCCTTCATGGTGTGAGATGGTGGCAGCTGGGCCAAACATCACTCCTCATACAGCACTGTCCAAACCCTGTTGAGAGAGAGAGAGAGAGAGACAGAGAGACAGAGACAGAGAGACAGAGAGAGAGAATATTTTTTTCCTTTTTTTTTGAGAAAGGAAAGCTTTCCCAATAACTTTCTTGGCATCTCATTGGCTAGAAATGAATTAAATGACTAAATGAACCACTTGGGTGGAGGAGAATAGGATTACTGTGATTGGCTGAGCTTAAGTCAGATTCATCTTCCTGAAGCCACTTACATTGGGGCCAACTTGGGGGTCTACAGTGAGAAATAAGAGGGGTGGAATGATGAATTAGCCAACAATGTCTGGCTTGGGGTGATGAAGGTGGGGACACAGCCACATGGCAAAGGATCTACCATCATGCCAGGTTCTGCTTTGCAGGCCCTCAGGTGATTTTTTGGGTAGTTCTGAAAGACTCTCTGAGCTGGTGTGGGCTGTCATCTATGCTGCCAGAGGTGGCTCAGAAGGAGCCCCAGAGAAGAGCATGCCAGGGGCTGAGCTCAGGCCTTGTCCATAGTCATTCACAATAATAACTTCAATAGTAGCTTCCATTTATCCAACTTCACTTTTTCTTCTCCATCATCTAAGAGGCAGGCACTATTTTGGGTACTATTTTTATCTTCATTTGCAGGTGAGAAAGCTTAGGCAAGGAGAGGTTCAATAATGTGCTTCCGCAGATATTGTTGGTGCCCTGTCCATAACCCGTTGATCCTTCCTGGTGCTTACCAGCAGTCTTGGTGAATGTGGCTGTAAGTGCTGATGGCTTCTTGTATCAAGGTGCCTGTGTGCAGGGCAGCCTGAAAGTGCCAGGAGTCAATACACCCTGTGACATCCCTCAAGAAGTGAGAGATGGGAGTAGGTGGATAACCACCAGCTTCAGCCCTCAGGGGGTTATCCTGAGGAGTGTCCTACAGTCTCTTGAGGTACGGCCATAGCAACCTGCTCACAAATACACTTGTGTGTGGCTTTTCTCTCTTCCCTGTCTTACTCTCCTGCTCCCTTAACTGGAATGCTGAGCTCAGGGGCTGCTTTTGGTACAACTTAAACTAAGACCCTTGTCTAAGGTTGAAGAGTTAGTAAGTGATGGTGCTAAGTTACACACCAGGCAGTCAATCCTAAGCCTGTCACTAGAAGAATCAGGAGAGAAACAGGAGAGTCTCAATGTCAAGCTGCAAAGCCCACCCATCTTCAGCCCGACCAGCACCCACAGTGGTAGTGATCTGCCTATGTAGTGCCCAAGCCCAGTGTTTCCTGCAGGGCGTGCGTCTGCTGGGCTCTGACAGCCAGCCATGGGGACTTCTAAACTGCCTGACGGGATGGGACCAGTGACCTGTGACTGAATCCGAGGAACAATTTGGCCTTCCCTAGCCGGCTTCAAAGGAGTGATTATGGACCATCCAGGAAATAATACATTTCATGGAAAAGACCGTAATTATGGAGTATTGAGTAAATAATATGTGCTTTTTAAAAGTCTGCAATTATGTATTTATCCTATCTGTAATTAGGGAATTTTTAAAGGGTGCATTATAGGTAATTTAAAAATAAAATAATGGCACCACTCAAAACAAACAGCCCCAAACAAAGACAATCCAGGCCACCCCAAAGTCAGCTGAATGATGGTTTCAGGGGGGCCACTTTCTTTGGCTTTGGGGAAACCGTACGGCCCATGTCTGGCCTGGGTATGTGTGCGAGCTTGACCCCAACCTCTGTCTGACATCTAGCCATTCGTCAGTGCTAAAATTCTCTCCTTGACTGGCCTTTTCCTGGGCAGCTTCAACCCACAGAGTTCTTCCTCTCACAACACAGCCATCAAATGATTCCTGGGTGCCAGCAGCTCTCCTCACCTTCATCCTCATGGCAACTTCAAAGCTTTACTGTCCAATGTGGTAGCCACTAGCCACGTGTAGCTATTTAAGTTTAAGTGAATTAAAACTTGAAAAATCTAAACATTTAGGCTATCAGTTGTACTAGTCACAATTCAAGTGTTCAGTAGCTCCACACAGCTTGTGGCAATTGTACTGAAAAGAGATGAAACATTTCCATCACTGCAGAAAGTTCAATTTGATAGCGCTACTTTATTTTTTTCCTCATCTGCTTATAGATTTTAGAGAGAGAGAGGAAGGGACGGAGACAGAGGGAGAGAAACATCCATGTGAGAGAAACATTGATTGGTTGTCTCTTGCATGTGCCCTGAACCTGCAACCTAGGCATGCACCCTGACCAGGAATTGAACCCATGACTTTTTGATTACTGGGATGATGCTCCAACCAACTGAGTCACAGTGGCCAGGGATGGTAGTGTTACTTTAGAATGGACCAGTTGCTTATGTGATATAGACCTGGTCTGAACAATTGAAGTGAAGGAAGTTTGTTTCCTTGTCTGGAAGTTTTCTCCCCACTCGTCTGTCTGGTGATCGCACCCCTGTTTATGCTTCCTTCTTGAAGCCTCCTTTATGTCTCCAGCGGCCCCAGCTCCTTCTCCTTTCTTTTGTACTTCTGACGCCTTTGCCTGTGTTCTTACACCAGCCTCTCCTACCCTGGGGAACCCTGTCTCATTGATCTGTGGGATCCCCCATCTCAGGCCAGGATCTAGGATGTTGGTAGAGAAGTTCCAGCTCAAAACTTCTGTAAAGATCTTCTCCCTTCCTCATCTCCTTGTTCTATAGCTCTATATTCATGTTTGTTTTATCACTCTTGGGCACATAACCAGCAAACTCAAATGCAGAGTGTCATGGTAGGGAATGATCTCCGCCCTGCCCATTCTGCCCACGTGTAGCTTGTTAATCAGCACTCATCACCGCCCAGCATCAGGGGGTGGGTGAGTGTGGGCCTCTGAGGGAAAGGCCCATTGGGGCAGGATCTGAGGGTACAGGGTTATACCTGGTGCCTTTTTTTTTAGGTAATGAACCCCAGAAGCCTGACCTTGGAGCGGGAGTCAGGGGCAGGTCCTGGGGGTGGTGTGGGATTGGTGTCTCCACATGAAAGTCTAGAGGGAGTGGGGAGGCAAGGAGTCCAGGTGGCAACCAGGACATGGCCAAAGTGCTGCAGGTGGATAGGCCAAGCAGGTATGTGGATGAGACCCTGTAGCATGGGCCCCCAGCAGCACAACCTCCTTCCCTTAGTCTGACCCCTTCGAGTCCCTCAGTGGAGTTTTTTGGAGGTTATGTTGGTCTTGATTGTGCTAAGGGTGACCAAGGGGCTGTGCAGGGGATGGTGTACCAGAGCGGGAGTGGTACTTTAGGCGGCAGCGGGAATTGAGGCCAGACCCTTCCCCAGCAAGGTGAGCTCCAGCTGACAGTGTCTACAAGCTCTGCACCAGCCTCCCTTCCTACCAAGGGGCTCTTCTGACCAAGCCTGGCAGGCTCTAAGGTTTAGTTATTTTTTCCTTTTTCCTTTTTGGGGGGAATAAGTTTACTTTACCATGGCCCTCCCATCTGATGTTCTGGAGGGAGGGATAATGTCTTATTTTCTGAGACTTTTGATGTGCCTGGCCCTACTGAGCACTGGACTAGGAGCCCAGGCTTAGAGAGTGAGGAGATGGGTGGGTGGCCCTGCCTGGTTCCCCCGCCGACTAGCGTGTGGGCTGTAGCCCCTGACCAACTCTTCTGAGCATCAGGCTCCTTTGCTGCAAAATTAGCGCGTGGGCTGTAGCCCCTGACCAACTCTTCTGAGCATCAGGCTCCTTTGCTGCAAAATGTGCCCATCACTGTCTTTTTTGGGGGAGGGGAGTTCTTTAAAATAAACATTTATTCTATTGAGATATCATCCTGTTCTTTTTCTTTAACCAAGTTTGAGTGAAATTCTGTTTTTTCTGACTCAATGTGCCTTGATTAAGATGACAACAAGTGAAGAAAAGTTCCTGCTTCATTTAAGTAACAGGAAAGAAACGCGAGTGACCCTGGAATAAATCTTAAAATTGAAATTGCTATTAGTGATCAAACCACTATTTATATTGTGCCAAGAATTAATCAAATCTTTTAAGCCTCCCTTCAGTTATAAAGAAAACAGTGAACAACTCATTTTTTTATCAATGAGAAGGGTAGTCAGGAAGGAGGGTCACTTTAATGGGTTTTCTTCAGAGCTCTCAGAAAGTGTGGTGCAGAGGACCATGGATCCTGACCAGAGACACCAAGGTTTTTATTTTTTAACTTTTATTGAATTTACTGGGGCTCAGCCACTATTTTATTATGGGCACATAAGGGGCTAATGAATGTAAAAGGTTGTGTACTTCCTTTAGTTAAAAACTCTATTTAGTATCAAAAATAACCATATTCACACGTAGAAATTATTTTTAACTATATATAACATGATATTCTATTCAATGGTTATAAGAGATTTTGCATGTATTAAAAGGTGTATTTGGAAAGAGCTTTAAAAATAGAAAGTGTCAAGGTCATCAAAGACAAAGACTGAGAAACTGTTACAGATTTAAGGAGACTGAGGAGACATGACTAAATGCAACCCAGCATCCTGGGTTTGACCCTGAGCAGATAAAGACATTAGTGGAATGACTGGGAAAGCTAAATAAACTATAGAGTTTAGTAATAAAAAAAACCCCTCTATTTAAAAATCTGAATAGCTGATATGGTTATGTATTCAAAAATAAAAATAAAACAGAAGGATCACAGAATAAAAAGCTCCCTCCCTGCCCCATCTGTCCATTCCTTCTCCCAGCTAGACACTGTTGCTGATTTCTGATGTCCCTGAGGGGCTCTTTAAATGTGTTTACATTACAGTGAACACAAACACGTATTCATTTCTCTCCCTTTTACACCAATGCTGGCATAGTCAGCACACCTCTTTGTGCTTTGGTTTTTAAGCTACAGGATGCATGCGTGAAGCACTTACTCTTTTGAAAGACAATCACCCCAGACAAACTAGAAAGGTCTTTGAGAGCAGGGACTGTGTGCCCTTCTTCTGTGGCTGCCCTCAGGCTGTGGCCCACAGCTGAGCACGGCACGGCACGGCAGGGCACAGACCACTGTAGTCAGTGAAATCGTAGTAGGCAGATACGTATGAGCAGAGTAGAAACCATAGGCCAGGTGCAGAGTGTTAGGTTGAAGTCGCTCAAGAAACCAGATGGATGCAGTGAGCGAAGGAGCAGGGTTTATTAGTGGGGAATAAGAGGGAAAGTGGAGCCAACCAAAGGAGGTTAAGATTTGCTCGGTTGTTCTTAGGGCAGGGTTTTTAAGTGCAAAAACCCGCAAAGGGCAACTGTTTGGGGTGTCAGAATCCTATTGGCTAGAGCTGGTTGCTGGGTGCCATTTCTGCTGACCATTGTTCTTGATACATCTTGTCAGGCTCAAGTTAAAGCTGCGTCCTGTTATGCTGGATAGGCCGACGCTGGACCCCAATCTTAGCCAGGCATCTGTTTGTCCTGGGTCAGGTTGGCAGGCAGTTTCCCAGGCTACAGTTTTCCACTGTACAGTTTTCCCACCTGGTGATTTTCCATTCCTCCTAGACCTACCTAGGTCTGTCACAGAGGGTCACCAGGTTGTAGACCCCTGGGTGCCTAGCAACAGGGAAAACTAGAAGCTCTTACATGACCACTCCCTAAAGCATTAACCCCTGGACATGGCATCTAGGCCTCAGCTGTGTTTCAGCTTTCGGGTCAGAGAAGCCACAAAATCAGAGCATTGCCATGGCTAACATCAGGCCAGCTGCATTGACTAATGACTCCTCCTGGCACCAACCAATTAGTACAGACCACCACACTGAGGAGACATACCTGGAAAGCTGATGAATAGTCTATTGAAATCCTCCCCTGAGACCTCCAGATAAAAGCCTCAGGATAGAGGACCCAGTGTCTCAGTGTCTCTCTCTCTAACACCCACATATTACCACACCCTCTTCCCCCCAGGCATGTTTTCCTTGCCTTGCTCTTTCTCCTAAGCTCCAACAGCCCTTCTTTTGCCTCTGCAACTTGTTTCCTGAGTCCATTTCTTCTACATTCACTTCTTCTACCTCTTGCTATTAGTGATCAAACTTTCTAAATAAACTTTCTCTTATAGTTCGAGTCTTGGCTCTGAACTGTTCCTTAGCTACAACTCAAGTATCGAGGTTGCTGAATAGAAGTCCTGTCTGAGTAACACCCTGTGTTGTTTCGCCACCAACAGAATCACACTCTTGTTGAGCTTGGTGGCCTGTTTTCACATTATCAAATGGGGACAATAAGAGTCCCTTTCTGAAAGGGTTGTTGTTGCCATGATTCAATAGAGTATGCTGCAATAAGAGCACGGTGACTCTCTGCAGTGAGTGGCGTCAGCGTGACCATGATGTGGGTAGCCTTTGAGGACTGCTCGAGGGCCTGGGTTTCCTCTCCGGCTCGTGGAGGCCGGCAGCACTGAGGGGTGCAGCTCGCTTGGAGCCCTTGTTTACAGCTGAGTGGGAGCCTCCTCATTTGTGCCCTGTCAAAGGCTGGGCGGTAGGTAACGCTGCCTGGGTAGCAGTGTGATGGTCTGCCAGTTGCAAGGACCCTGTCAAGTCCTGTCAGGAGCCTGAGACAGATTGTCACAGCAGAGGCTCTGCAAAGACAGTGAGTGTCACTCATCAGCATGCTTGCCCTGCCTCTGTCCCTAGTGCTGTTAAGGAGGGTTAAGCACTCCCTTGTCACACTCTTATTTGGGTCCTTTTTCACGTTTCCACTGAGCTCCTCAGAGCCCACCAAACCTGCTCTTGGTGCTGGTGGAGAGGGAAGAGGACCCTGAGGCCTGGACATTTTCTTGCCATTCTTGGGTGGTTCTGGTGTGACAGAGTAGAGGCCCAAAGGGATGTACCCAGATGGACCCACCTACAGCCCATTGCCTCTGGCCTGTACCACTGTAGCAGGCCCCCACTGCTTCTGCCTCCTCTGATCTGGCTTTCTTGCTGTCCCTAGACTCACTGACTTACAGATCAACATTGATTGCCTTTCTTCCAGGGTTACCAAGTGCTCTTCTGGCCCAGTTTCCCTCTGCTCCCTCCAGGCAGGCTGAGTTGCTTCCTCTGCCCCAAAATTGCTGGTTTGGGTAGGATTCAGAATCCCCAGAGAAGCCCTCTAGCTCCTCTTACTATTAGGCAGATCCTTCCCATCTTTTATTTCCTGGCACCAGACTCACCTTTTTCAGCCCCACTTCTGACCACCTCTCCCTCTTTCAAGCTCCTCTATAGTGCTGGACACTAAGAATCAGGTGGTCTACAATGAATTGTTTTCCCAGATGTCACTTTCTTCAGGGGAAACAGTATACTACGGTGGTGGAGAATATGGCCTTCAGAGTCATTCTGTCTGGGCTCAAATTTTTTACTAGCTGTGTGTCCTTTGGGAAGGCACTTCACCTCTCTGAGGCTAAGTTTCCTTATCTGTAAACAGGAGTAATTGTACCCACTTCATGGGTGCTGATTGAATGAGTGGATACAGGTAAATTACCTTGCATGGTGCCTGGCACAGAGTAAACAGTTGATACACGTAAGCTCTTAGTGTTGTACCACTGGTCTCTGATTTTTATCTTAGAAAGGAAGAGTCCAACAATCATCCCATCAACCTCTGTTGGAGAGAGACTGGACCAACTGGCTTGATGGGGGATAGCAAAAAGGTTAGTGACAGTTTATTTTGGGAATACAGGAATGATCAAATCTATTTCATTCTACTCTCTTCAGGGCTCCCCACTCCCCACCCAGGCCCAACCACCTCTCCCTACTCCTCAAAGTGTTCCCCAAGCTACCAGAACCCTGATACACAGAACTTGAGCCCTTCAGGCAGGTGCCAGCCAAAGGAATAGTGAGTTTACAAGGTAAGGGTATATGAGATGTGACAGGCCCGGAATTAGCAATGCAATTCCTCTGTCATTTTTATCATTGGCCCCTGCAGGGAGGAGCTGATTAAATGGATATTCAACTCTTTGCATTAATGCGCATCCAGCTTCAATTTGCATTTCATTAGCTGCACAAAAAGCATAATTTTATTATTTGCCGTTGGAAAGCAGATCTCTGCTAACAAGCAGCTACACGCTGTTACTGAAATATGATGTGACTGACTCGTTTTGCTATCTTGCTCGCTCTGGGTCCTCTGCCCCTCCTCAGACGGCTGGCTCTCTGCTGAGGGGCGGCACATGGCGTCTTGTCATGGCAGGCTGTGTTCTCATCCTAGCCCTGATCCTCCAGGGGGGCTTCTCTGCCTTCCCTATGGTCACCAGGTGTGGACTCACCAGCTCCATTTTCTGATACACTGAAGGAAGCAAGGTTTGACTGCTACTATCTTTCTGGACAGTCACTGTTATCACCTATAACAACATTTCTACTGCCCAAATGCTATTTCTGATGGGGGACTCAAGAGTTGGAAAATTTTAGTTTCAGGTAATAATAAGCCTAGTAGTTAATGCATGTAAAAAGCTATTGTTTCAGGACTGAAGGTACAACCCAGCCTGACTCCAGGAGACCACAAGCAATTCAACCTTTGTGCTCTAGAAGGGACCATAAGCAATCAAGGTGGGATCCAAGCCATTTTGTTCCAGGGAGAGACAGTCCGCCACGTAGGACACAGATAAAGAAAATTGTCCAGAACATGGGACACAGAACACAGGACACAGATAAAGAAAATCACTGGTCAGCAGATGAAAGGATGTTAGGGAAACTGCCGAACTGCAGCTCTTATCTGATTAACCTCTTTCCTGAATTCCAAAGCCCCTACCTCCACTTTTTTCCCCTTATAAAAAGGCTGGCTTGAAAGGAAATGTAAGAGGGTCTGTTAGGGTACATACCTGACGTCTTCTCAGATTGCTGGCCATCTGAGTGTATCGCCCATAAAGATTCAATCCCTATCTCTGCTTATTGGTTCTGATAGGTGACAGGCAGCATGAATGCTGGCTTTTCCAGTTTCATTTCTGCCATCATCATTACCATTATTGCCATTATTATCACCCTCATCACCCCTACCGCCACCATCATCACTTACAGCAACTCCACCCTCATTACCTCCCCTGCCTCCTTCCATCACGTTGGCACTACCATAACCACAACCATTGTTGTCGCCGTCATCAGCCCCACACCTGCTCCACCACCAGTGCCATCACTTCCATGACCACTGTCCTCATCGCCTCTGCCACTGCTCTGATGTTTAGTTGTGTCATCCTCACCGTCACCTCCACAGCTCCCCCCATGTCAATGCTTCCATGGTCACAATTATCACCATCACCATCATCACCTTCATCCCTACCTGTACTACCACCACCCCCGCAATTGTCACTTTTGTCCCCACCATCCTAATCATCACCACCACCAGGACCGTCATTATCAAACCATCGCACTGCCCTCATAATCATCACCTCCATAATGCTGATACTACGTTGGCCACAACCATTAGCACCATCACCATCCCCCCTTCCATTGCTACCGTCCCTCTCCCTCTACCACTCCTACCGCCACCACCTCCATCCCCACCACTAGCAGAGTCCCTGCTCCAAGACCGGTGCTCTCCTTGTCACCAGTGCTACCACTGCTCTCACCACCTCCATCGTCCCAATACTCTTGCCCCCACAACCAGCATTATCACCATCGCTGTCTCTGGTGACACAGTCGGAATGACGGCTATTATCATTACCACCACTGCCATTGCCAACATCTCTACCACTGACAACACTGCGAGAGATCAGGGCCTAGGCGAACAGTGCTGGGAAGGGCTGGAGAACGGAGCAGAGGAAAAAGTGAAGTGCAATCATTACAGTGAGAGCGTGACTTTGGAGGCAGATAAAATTGATCTCATTCACTGTGGGTCCTTGTGTGAGTCATTTTTATGAGTCGTAGTTACCTCTTCTGTAAAGTGGGGCTAATAATACCCTCTTCATTGAGTTGAATATTAATTAAATGAGAACATGTATTTTGGGGATCCATGTAGTAGACATTGTCAATTCTCTGCTCAGATCTCTTTGGATTTCCTTTTTGAGTTCTATTTGTCCATCCTTAGCTTCTGCATGATTTCCTCCTAACAGCTTACAATTGCAAACTTCTTCAAAGGACCACCTCTAGGCTATTGTAATTGCTTCACCCGGAGGTGTTAAGAACAGCAGGTGCCTCCAGAGTGGCCTGTAAACAATGATCAGCCAAGGCAGGAGTATGAAAGCCTTTGCTTCAAGGTAGAACAAACCCTGGAGGTATAACTCACACTCAGGTGTTCCCTGAAGGATCAGGCCGTGCTGGGACTTTACCTGTAATGGTGTCATTGCATGGTCTCTTCCCCATCTTGCTTCCTCCACTACTTAACAGGTTCTCCCAGTAGCAATTTCATAATCCACATTTGCACATTTATCTGCATCTCATGTTTGGCTTGTAACCTGGCACATAGCAGGATTTCAATGTGCACCAGTTCCCTGCCTCCTCTTCTCACAATTGTCAAGTACGTTAGTTAATAGAGGGTTTTCACACATATTGTTCATTGGAAGTGCATGCTAACCCTGGCAGTTTCTCAGAGCTTATTTAAAAGGGAGACCATGCAGTGAATGAGATCCTGCTCCCCTCCTTGCATGCAGTGTGACCTTGGGCAAATAGCTTAGTCTTTCTGAGTCCTAGTTTCCCACTTAGTCCTCCTAACCTCTTGGTGAGGCAGGGACTGTTGTCATCCCAGTTTTTCAGATGACTGAAAGTGGTAATAGATGTTCTGAGAAGGGAAAGATAGACCAGAACATAGAATGAGGTGCTCTTGTCTTCCCCAGCTCAAGAATCCTCTGAGCTACATTCCTAACAAAGTATAGCTAGCTTCAGCTCAAATGCTTCTCCACACTAGCGACTTCGGGCTCTTGCTGAGTGGCCCTATCCAGCTCAGCTCTCTTCCCAAAGGGCCCACTGGCTGTCCTATGAGTTCTACCCCCTAGGTTTGGTTGAGTTTGGGGGGTTGCTCTGAATCACCATGCCCTTTAAGGATGACTTCCTTTGCCTGCTAATCTCCTCTTTCCCAGGCCACTCCCAGTGAGTAGGGTAGGACAGCCCCTTACACATCACTGTTGCCCCAGATCATTCTCATCTGCACCTGTGCTCACCAGCCCTCTATCAAGGAGCTCAAACAGCATACGGCATTGTTTCTGGGGCTGGCCCTTTCCCCTCCCTGAGACATGCTCTTTGAGGGCACAGATCTCCTCCTAGTCCTCTTTAAATCTCCAGGGCCAGCTCTGAGTCTGGCCCAGAGGAAGTCCTCAAAAGGAGCCTAGTAAAGAAGACTTTGGAGTCAGATATACTTGGACTCAAATCCTAGCTCTGCTGCTTCTTAGCTGTGGTGTGCTAGGCAAAGCACTTTTCTCTTTGAACCTCAGTTTCTTCATCTGTGGAATAGGTGAAATAGTGTCACCTACCTCACTGGGCTGTTGTGAGGACCAAATGGCATCATGAATGGAGATGACCAAGTACTGCATCCAGCCTGCAGTGAGAAGCACCTGGAAATGAGAAGTGACCAGCCCTGCTACCTGCTGAATGTGGGTAGCCAGAGCTGGACATGGTCCTTGGGGAGTATCTGAGCATCCTGAAGCACTCTGAGCCTTTCGTGTCCCAGTGCTGACACCATCCTCACTCTGCCTGGGGCCCCGTGGGTGGCTGTCTCCCAGCGGAGTTGCCAGGTTGGAGAGGTGCGCTGGCAGCAGGTGCAGGCTTACGGAGCAGGCCCAAGCTCTGGCACTGATTACTGTGCTTTGACTGGATACACGTCTCAAGACTTCAAGGCAAGCATCTCTTGCCAAGCCCAGTGTGGAGATCCTAAATTGGCACCCCATCGAGTGAGCTGTTTGAGTCTATACCAGTAGTATTTCTGGTTTTCAAAAGAACTAAATAATTTAAACTACAAAAGACAAAAAGTGAGATTAAGGCAATCTGATAGGTTCTCCAGGCTGGGGGATCAATTATACACACTCGACTTGTAAAGCCTTATTTGTGAGGTTCAGAATTTATGATCTGTCTGAAGCTCTAATTACCAGGTTTCTCTCTTTAATCTCACAGGTCTCTTTTCAAATTTATTTTCTTGTTTTTCCCCTCTCTGGAGCCAAATAATTCCTGTTTCTGAAAGGGAAGCTGCCCACTTGAGGACAGATAGAGGAAGGTGTCTGGGTTTGGTTCCTCGCCCTCCGGGGACATAGGGGAAGCAGGAAGGAGGGTGGGAGGACATTTATTAATGTATTCATATTAATAAGTGGGGTGTTTTAATTTTTAATTTTGTCAAATTTATCTGTTTATTATTTAAAGAATCAACAAGTTTCATGTACACTTTATTTTTCTTTTCCTGCACAACTTTTTTTCCCCTTAGAACTAATAACTGTCTTGTGTTTTTGCTTCTTTGCTCATCTATGTCTTTATCACTAATTTGATTCCAGAGTCTTTGCTGATTGTCTGTGTCTTCTGTCAAGGTCTTCACATGCATCAGGCACTGTGTCAATTTCATTGTCCTGAATGATCTCACCAGAGTCTTCTGATCTGGTCCCCTCAGGATGACAGTGCCCTATGCCTGGTCACCGTCTCATCCTGGGGTCTGGGGTCTTTATTACCATTCTAGAGATGCTCTTCCCATCTCTCCTGGGTCAGAGTTCCCTATATTTTCAGTTTTCCTTATTTTGGTTTACAGCTTTGTTTTGGCAGAGCACATTCTCCAATAGCTTTTAAGAAAGGATTCAGGAGAAGCAAACATTTTGACTTTCTGAAAATTCGTCTTGGTTATTTGACTGACTATAGAATTCAGAATTGAATTTTTCTTTTAAAAACATGAAGAATTTTCACCATTATCTTTTGGTTTCCGGTGATGTAAAGAAGTCAGTATCATCCTGCTTCTTAATTCTTTATATATTACTATTTATTTATTTGTTTGTCTGTCTGTCTGTTTTTCTGTGAAAGCTGAGGAAGCTGTGGGCTCTCCTCCATGTTGCCAGGGTCTGAGAGTTGACCTTGCTTTGCTGTCTGTGCCGAAGGCCTATTTTTATCCACTGTGTCATGTACTTAATGGAACTTTTAGTTTACAAACTCATGCCCTTTAGTTCTGGGAAATTTTCCCAAATTATTTCTTGGATGACTTCCTCCCCTTTATTTCTTTGGTTCTATTTTTCTGGGAACTCATAATAATTTATACATTAGTCTTCTTGGATTAGTTCTCTAACTTTGTTTTTTTTTTCCTCTTTTTCCATTGTATTCTTGATTTCCTTTTTGAAATATTTCTTCAGCTTTTCTACCAATCCTTTTATTAAGTGTGACCAATTTCTTCTCTTATACATTCAATTTTCAAATCATTTTTCATATAGCCCCTGAGTGATGGTGCTAAAACAGATTTATTGTTTTGAAGATTTCCATGACTCTCCATTGCCTCAAGGAGAAGCCCTTGTTTTTGGGGACCTATAGGCCTATCACATTTAGCCTTTCCATGTAGCCAAAGCTGCAGTTCCTCCAGCCAACTCACCACATTGGGCATGTGATGCAACTTCTCACCTCTATGCCTTTGCCCGGACTGCTGCTTCTGCTTAGACTTCTCTTGCTCTGGCTGCTCCCATAGTTGACTTGGCCTGCTGTCCCCACTGGGTTGTGAGGTCCTTGAGTGCAGGAGCTTTGTTTGCCCAGCACCTAGCAAGCCTCTGGCCCATGGTAAATAGGTGGCCAGTCCACACTTGATGATACTTGGTGAACATATGTGTTTGTTGAGTGCTCTCCTGTGCAAGTTCTGGGAGTGAGCCCAGTACAATCCCTGTACTGGGGTAATTCTATAGGTGTGGTGAGGGCTCACCATGGATGTTTGTGTACACACACACACTCACACATATCATGCCTATGCATTCAGACTATTCTCAGCATATTAGGAGAGGGACACACAATGTACCAGGAAAATTTTTGAGAAATAAAACTCCCATCCAATCCAGTTAAATTAAACATCAAAGCCTTTGGAAGGGGTATTGGAGTGTTGCCTCTTCAGACAAGCATGCAGTCTCAGATGTTTCTGCCTGAGCCTCTGCCTCCCTCAGCGGGCCTCTCTCTTTGGTCCCTGCTACTACCTCTCTAGCATCTCTGTCCTCCCCTTGAGGACAGGGTGAAACCATTTTCTATTTGCTTCTCTGTCCTGGTCCCCTGAGATGTCTCATGCCAGGAGTCTAGGATAGGAGTTCCAAATAAGAACTCTCATGCCCTCCTTCTCTCTTATCTTTCTTCCTTGTTCTTTTGAAGAATGGAATTGTCAGACCTGGATCTGAAACCTGGATATTTTCTCTGCCTGTATGACCTTGAACTGATCACTTAACCTCTCTGAGCTTCTGTTTCCTCACATATAAAATGATGACAACAACTCCAGAAGGCTGGAGTTTCCAAAAATTCTCTCGATGTGAATAGGAGCAAACTAGAAGGGCTGAATTCTCCAAGCTCAGGCTAACTGATCCATTCTTAAAGGGAGCCCTGCTTTAACAGTAGCTCCCATTTATTGAGCAAGTCCTACATGCCAGGCATTGTGCTAAGTGCTTCAGGTACATGGTTTCATAGCTGAGGTCACTGCCTCACAGATCTGTGGGCAAGGTATTATTATTATCCAGGCCTCAGATCCAGGTTTGAAAACTCCATTCGTTAACATGATAAAGAAGAAAAATGATAGAAAGAGAAGGCATAAAAGTTCTCATTTGTAGCTCCTACCCTAGTCTCCCATCATGAGGCATCTCAGGAGACCAGGGCAGAGAGATGAAAGGGTGGGGGTCCCATGCAACTTTTGTTCCTGGGCCAAGGCTAGACACATGTGAACCTGGGACATCACTTCCCATTGCACAACTTGCCTGATATATGGGAGGAGGGTATAGGCTAGGAGCCAGGATGTCACCTCAGTAGTTGCCTCACTCTATGACTGACATTGTCAGGTAGGTGCAAGGCCAATGGGAAGATTTAGTTGTGCAGCTTGAAAATGGAAGGGGCCTCAGAGACTATCCAGACTGATCCCCTTGCCCCATTCTGTAGCAGGATGGCTGACCTGCCCAAGGCCACCTGGTGAGTGGGGGCAGGGACTGGCTCATGGTCCTGGCCTACTAATACCCATTCCAGGGCTCCTCCCATGCCTCTTCAGAGATGCTTCTCTGGCTCTGGATGGCAAGCGCCTCTACCAAGAGCATAGCTCAGAGAGCCCAGAGGGAACCAAGAAGAACTGAAGACAAATTGGGAGAGTAGGATGTGATTCAAGTTATTCTAAAATGTGTCTTGTGATTTTAAGACAAAAGTGTCATTTTATCACGTTAGGTGCCTGACAGCAACTCCAACAACCAAGGAAGATGTGCCCTGGGAGGGCTTCATGGAGGAGTCCTCCCAGGGCACATCTTCTAAATGGATTCCAGTCTCACCACTTAAACACTTTGGTGGGGAGAGTCAGTTGGCACATCATTACGGAAAACAATTAGGCATTGTCTCAAGAAGTCAGAGATGCTCTCTCCTTATGGTTCAGCAGGTCTATCCCATGGAGTAGAACCTAGAAAATCTCTTGGACGTGTGCTTGGGGAGACATGGATGAGAATGTTCATATAGCATTACTGGTGGTAGAATGAAAGGACATGACCCAAATGTCCACCACAGTAGGATGGATAAGTAAGCTCTATCTGTTCACACCATGGAGAATGAGTGAACTATAGCTTCAAACAACAACATTGAGTTATTTCTGGAACAGAATGTTGAGCAAACAGAGCAAGTCTCAGAAGAACATACAGAGTATAATTTTATTTTGGGGAAATTAAAAAACCTGCAAAACAACTGTTTAGGTATACAAATATATATATAATACAATTATATAGATTTGCAAAGGACTGAGAAGAGCAAAATTGGAATGGTGGTGTTTGTGGTTACTACTGTGGGGGAGGGAAGGGCTGGGGTCATGGGAGGGTCATACAGAGGCCTAAAAGAGTGGTCAATTCAATGTATTCATCTGGGTGGTGTGTATATGGGTGAGTTACAGGTATTCTTACTTTTATAAAATTTACAACATATTTTACAATTGTTATTCTGCATTCCAGTAAATACTTAAAATTCAAAGGTGCAGGTTTAAAGAGAAAATTTTACAAAATGTAGATAAATAAATAAAAATACAAGTCGTCAAATACAAATGTAGATAAATAAATAAAAATACAAGTTATTCTATCACCATGAGGAAACAGACACAGGTAACGTTTTGGTGTAGATTGACTGGGCTTTTATTCACTTAGTTTTTCTGGTCACGTTTCTGTCTCTATGTATATGTTATAAAGGCTGAGGCAGAGCTGGGACCAGACTGGTTCTTTCAGGAGGAGATCTGATGACTCTACCCAATCACTGCCAGCAGTAATCTATGCAAGGGAGTTTTCTTTCTTTGTGGCTGGATGGAGGAGGTTTGGGGGACTATTTTTCTGGGAGGCGCAGGTGGGACAAGGAGAGAGATCCCTGTCTGGCCTGAAGAATCAAGCAGTTTTGTCCCAGATGGGAGAGGGAATGGGGCAAAGCTGATTGAGTGGTGTTAATAAAAGAGGTGGTGAGACTCGGACCTCAGGAAGGCCCACTTTGGGTCCAGGTCCAACACGGCATGACTTCAGTGCTAGAACTGAGTGACAATGTGGGATAGAGCCAGGGAGCAGTTCCTGAGCAGAGCAGTCCCCACCAAGTCAGATGGAGGGTCCTAAATAAAGTCAGATGGAGGGTCCTGTTCGAATAGTGTCTCCTTCATTGGCTCATGGTCCCCACAGGAGGGATGGCCAGGTGTGCTCCTGAGGCACCTGCAACATCTCCCAGCAACAAGTGGGGGAGATTGCAAGGGAGGTGACAACACTTGGAGTTATGCAGGTGGGAGCTCAGAGCTACCACAGTTTGAATATGAATACTAACACGACTACATTTATATGCACAGCTGTCATTAAATAATATTTGATTAAATAATTTGTAATGGTTGCTATAGTATTCTGTTGTTTGGATGTATTGTGGTTAATTTATCTGATCCTTTATTGTTGGGAAATTAAGTTGGTTTATCTCTGCAAGCAACTCTGCAATAAATATTTGTGAACATTCATGACCATTTCCCAAGGAGACATTCTGGAAATATACTTAATAGGGCAATGGGTTTGCAAAATTTTAAGGCTTTTGATACAAATTGCTAAACTGTCCTCCAGAATGAATGTGTGAACTTATATACCCACCAGCAGTAAATAAAAGTAGTTGTTTCCTCACACTCTTGTCAAGATGAGATATTATTATTTAAACATATATTTTGCAAATTGAAGAGACAAAAATTATGGTGTGTCATTTTCATTTTCATTTCTTTGGCTTTAAGAGAATGTAAAGTTTTTAAAATGTTTATTGGACATTTAATTTTTGGCATTATTTGTTCATCTTTTGCCATTTTTTTCTATCTGGATATTCATATTTTTCTAATACAATTTGGAGCATTGTTTATATGTTGAGGATGTAACTCATTTTCCATCATGTGATTTGCATTTTTTTCAGTTTGTTTTTTACATTTATATGGTTTTTGTTTTTACTTTTATTTTGAAATAATCTCAAGCTTATAGAAACGTTGAAAGTACAGTACAGAGACCTTTACTTTTAAAAAATTTAATTAATTATTTTTTATCCTTACCTGAGGACGTTTTTTCATTGCTTTAAGAGAGTGAAAGTGAGAGAGAGAGACAGACAGATAGACAGAGAGACAGAGATAGAGAGAGATGTGAGAAAGAAACATTGATTGGTTGCTTTCTTGCATGTTGCCTTGACTACAGATTGAACCCACAACCCAGGTATGTGCCCTGATTAGCAATCGCACTTGTGACTTAGGTGTATGGGATGGTGCTCCAACCAACTGAGCCACATTGGCCAGGGCCAAAGGCTGTTTTTTCCTGACCCATTTGGCAGTAGGTTGCTGACCTGATACTTCCTGATTTTGACAGTCATATTGTGGTTATGTAGGAGAATGTCCTTGATACTTTAGTGCATACATAGTTCCTGCACTAAAGTATCAAGGACATTCTCCTACATAACCACAATGTGACTGTCAAAATCAGGAAGTTGACCTTGAACGTGGGCACCAGCTATTTCTCAGACCACAGTCAGCTTTAGCCAATTGTCCCGACAATATCTTTTGTGGAAAAAGGACCCAGTTCACAATCACATGTTAGGTTTCGTTGTTGTGTCTCTTTATTCTTCTTCAATCTGGAACAGTTCTTCAGTCTTTCCTTGACTTCCATGATCTTGAGACTTTTGAGGAGCACAGGCCAGGTATTTCGTTGAAAATCTGTCGAAGTGTGTTTTCTGTTCATTCCTCTTCATTGTGTTAGCTTACTTACATTTGACAGGATGTCAGAAGTGACTCTGAGTTCTCACTGCATCCCATCAGCCCACACGTGGTTTGAACTGGTCTCACTACAAGAGAGTAAAACTTTGATCACTTGATTAAGGTGGTGTTTGCCAGTTCTCTCCACTGTAAAGTCACTTTTCCCTTATAAATAATATAAATATCTTGTTCCTTATCAAACTTTCAGTTTATTCATTTGTATATTTTTATCTGTATAAACTCATGGATTTCTGTTTTATGCAATGGGTTATAATCCATTAATGTCATTATTTGCTTTGATGCTCAAATTGTCCTAGGTTTGGCTAGTAAGTGCTCTTCAAGTGGACTTTTGCAGCTTCGTGGTTGTGCCCCATCATTCTTTCATCACGTCCTTTTTTTCTTTGCAAAGCAGGGTGTTCCTCCTCAGCACTGGAATCAGCATTTCTGCAAGGAGCCCTGGTTCCTTTTTGTGGAGAATAATATTCAGAAGCCAAAATCTGGGTCCTAGGTGTGCTTGTTGCTATTATGATATCACTACTCCCAGTTTCTTTTCATGGACATGCACATGTATAAGCATATATTCACACATTT